>BMAO01023702.1:0-22177 GCA_019973975.1 Trichonephila clavata
TTAGTTACGTATTATGAAAGATTTCTTAATGAATCTCCTTAGTCTTTCTTTCAACACCCAGAAAATAGAAATTATAAATGATATCCATCTAAATGGGTTTTAAAAATATGTATATAATATAGCAATGAGAAATACATCTCAACCATTCATTTAATACCTTTTAATGTGAGGTCACCATCTTCCTGAGCAGAGAAATCATTAGATATAGCAATAGACGATCTTGCTCAGCAAGAGGAGGAATTTTTAATCAACAGTGAACTAATAGGAAAACTGCCTTCACGATTATTAGATACACCATGAGACCCATTGCTTATCTATTCTTTCTTTAACTCTGTACAATATCTCCTATTTGTAAAGTAATCTGAAGAATCATCAGCTGGGAATCATAGACAGCTTTAACTAATCTTCCAGCTTTAGGCTCCATGGCTTAAAACTCTATTAAATAAAAATATACAATATAGAAATATCAATATTTTGACATTAACAGTAAATATATTTTAATTGATCAACATCAACTATAGATCAATATTATTTTTAACTAATCAAAATGACTTCACACACATTTGATTTTTAATTCACATGAAATTATACTTGAGGCAGTTGAAGTGTATCTCAAAGCCATTGTGACTCAATTTCTTGGTTTAGTGCTTTGGTTTCTTGCATCCTGTAAGTACACAGAGTAATTTCCAGCGCAACCCCAATCTACAAAATAAGATAAAGCTAAATCGCCAGTCTTTCTTGTGCTCACATTTTATTTAAAGGCTATTTCACATTCACTCATACAAAACGATTCATTGAATCAGCTTCATGTAGTTTGTGTTTATTTGAAATGCTTTGCTAAATTAAGTATATTTCTTCGTGATATTAATATTTGCACCTACAAATACTTCTAAACTGTCAAAGTGCTTGTAAATACATTTCGACTATAGACAAAGATGAACTTCAAACCTACATTGGAAGCACTGAGGAGTTTTCTAAAATATAAAGACTTTGAAGATTGTATGCCTATAATTTTCTTACTAATCAAACATGATTTAATATAGACCATTAATTAAATCTATTGATTTGTCAATTTTGAGGAAAGAAGTCATGACTTTAAACAAATCACTGAACCAACATCTTCTGAATTATGAAAAGCAAAATTCTATGAAAATTTGGAGGATGATTCTAATAAATTGACAGCTATTTTAAATTGCTTAATTAACTGTTCTTGAAATTTAATTTTTAAAGAAAATAGCATCTGCTCTGTTTTTGTTCACATATATATATATAGAACAATAATATATATATGTGTAAACAATTATATCCTTCTAGATATTGCAGGGATACTAAGGTTTTGTGGGCTCAAGGTTCAAGAATAAAATTTTAATTTTAATCTAACCACAGTACATGAACACTATATTTATGTTATTTAGTTCTATTTTTATAAATATTCTATAAAATACATAACTATGTACACGAATTTTTATTTGTACTTAGCATTAGCAGGTTTGTTTACTTTTACTTTTAATAAATATTCTAAGAGATGGCTATTACATTTCAGTTTTAATTTTTATTTATGTTGAATAAATAGTTATATTTTATGTTGTATATTTTATAATAAGTATATTTAAATTATTCTTTATCTCCTAACCTGCATGTATTGCCGCTGGAATTGAATTTTTCAAATATTTCCAATTATGTGGCACCCTGAATCATGTTTGTAGATTAATTTGTTAAACCACAGTTATAAGTGCTGTTGACGCCTGATTTATATTTATGCTTATAGAAAATTTCTGAATCAATACCTAACAGGATTGTCAGGTATGCTTTATTATCAAACACCTATAAATTAATCCAGTAGCATAACAGAGAACATTCATCCAGTAAAATCCAGTTTTGGGCCCCAAGTGTTGGATTTGCTAAAGGGTAGGTACTGGCAGCAGCTTATTTTGCCCCCTGTGGTGCAGGGTGTATGTTACACCACTGAATTAACCTAGTAGTAGCTAAATAACCAAATTTAATTACTATTAAATGTATAAAATTTATGGGGAGTTGTACCATCTATACTAGAGCAAATACAACGATATCTAGAAAACTAGAATGATAATTGGATGTTTTGCACCATTATACTAAACTTCAAAACTTCTCTTTGAAACCATTCAGAATTAGCAATATACTACACTTTTAAGAGAATTAATCAGCTGCAAAAGAATACATTAGCTACAACATATACTCTTGAGCAGCAAGCTTTCTTAAAATGGTACAAACCTGATGAAGCAAAAACATTTTTGCAAATTACTATCTGATTAAGAAACAATATATGTTCATTTTCTATCCTTTGAAACATTTTGAAGAAAATGATAAACTAGTATATTTTATTTCAAATAAAATATTCCATAAAATAATCATATTGAGAAAGAGAAAAATATAACTCACAAATATATCAGAAAGATTTAAAATTAAATTTTAAAACCAGACATACAATTGATTATTTAGAATAATCATTGAAATGTTAAAGACACACTTCGATTTTAAAAATGTATCGAAAATTAAGGTCTCTTCTTATTATAACTTTTTATAACAAAATAAATAGAAGCATAATTATCCTACAAAATTTAGAATGAAAATTTGAATCATAAACCAAGAACAGCAAAACAATATAATTATATACATAACTAAATGAAAATCTCTAATATGAAATCGATTGTGTCCCATTTCAAAGTACTTTCCATTTTAATTATTTCATAAATTAAGAAAAGCATTCAAAAGATATGAACATATACAATATAAACTATTGTTTCATCTAAAAATATCTTGTTACTTAAATTTATAATCTACTAGTTACACTACTCTCGCTGCTTAGGGTTTTGTACAACTACATTTTATAATCTTTAATCTATATTGTATTTTTATCTTGATATCATGCATTATTAGTAGTATATTTTGATTATTCACGAAAATTCATAAGAAGCGATTATATGGCTGCATTATGCATGTTTTTATTTTTCAATTTTGAAAAACTATTGCAGATAATGGCCATGGATTACATACAGTAAAATATTTATTTTAAGACATCACATGTCTTTAACATTTGTTTTAAAACAAAACACTTCCTAATTTTAAAAGAAAATCAATGTGAAACTTAGCAGAACAAATTTCAGGAATAATATATTAGATTAAATGAGTACTTATCAATTGCTTATTTCAGTGCTATTTTCTTTATACCATCATTGTTTAGTATTTATATCTCGCTCACCATTTTTATATTATAAATTGAAAAGTATAATAGTAATAAGCATTAACAAATTTATATTTTATAAAATATAATCTACATTATAACGCATTTTCCAAAATATTTTAAAAATAAGAAAATAAAGGTTGCAAACAATTTAACTATCAAACAATACAAATAGCATTAATATCTCTATGTCACTGAGAAAATGTAAAAGAGCCAAAAACAATTAGAATTATTCATAGTTTATTTACCAAGCATAATTTTTGGCTGAACTCAAATATAATTCTGAAATGATACCCAAACATATACCAGACATAATACCCAAACATATAATTCATATAACACCAAACATATAATCTACATAATACCCAAACATAATCCTGACATAATACCCAAACATATAATTGACATAATACCCAAATATAATCTTGACATAATACCCAAACATATAATTCTGACATGATACAGAATGTTTTTAGTAATTTCAACCAACTTCTAATGAAGATGCAAAACTTAAACTACTTTCTGAACAAACTTAAAGAAACTAATAGGAATCTTTGAATGACATTTAGACCATCAATATTTACATACATAATGCTATGCTTTAATGTTAACTACAATGATGGATTTTACACAATTGGAGTGAGCGAATATTAATGTCCCACGTTCAGCTTAAGGCTGGTGGGCTTTGAGGACGATCCGCGATAATTCCCGGTGTTCATGGTCAAGGACGCCGACACCTGAGCTGGCACCCCTCTCCCACTCATAATAATTGAAGTGGAACATCGTAAGAGGCCCAAAGAGCCAAAGATTGTTTGCATTAAAATTAGATAAAACTGCCAATATTAAAATTTACTACATTGCACTTTAATGGAACTTTCGTTTATTGAATACAATTAAATTGAATTTTTAAAAATCAGATATTGTTTTATATTTTATATTTTCAGAATCAAAAGGAATGATGGGAAAATGGATAGAAGTTGTACAACTTATGAGAATTATACAACTAAAATTATTATACTAATACAAATCGCACATAAACTGTAACCTCAAAGAATGTAGTCAGTTAAAGGAATTTTTCACTTTATCCATATAGGAAACAATTACATAATCATTTAAGATAATAAGAATTTAGCCATAACTCAGCAAAAATCGTGTTTAACACAATGAGTTAATATCAACCTACTGCAGCAACGGAAGATGGTAAATTCAAACACTGAAAAATTTCGTTCACTGATGATCACATTTTATTCAAATAATAAATGTGTATGACGTTCAGAATATGCAATCACAGGATTTGCCAATTCTGTGATAACTTTCCTGGCCATGATATTAATAATAAAGAAATTAAATTCCATTTAATTTTAATTTTCGAAAAGCTTTTTAAGATCACGGAATGTACTGTAATAAATGATTATTCAAAACAAGTAATAGCAACAAAAATATTTAGTAGAGTATAATGTGTTTGCACTGAAACTGGGTCATTCTTTATACTTAGTATATTTGCATATTTCTGAATATTTAGGAATGAAGCAAGAGATTTCATACTATTAAACATTTACCTCAATGCATAAATGCCTGTAAATAAACATCAAGAATCAAATATATTACAGTCACTTAAAGAAGGCATATCCGTTTAGATACGAAACACTTTCTAGTTTCTGTCATTTGCGTCAATATTTACGAGATCATCTGTGATGTGAGGATAGTGACAGATAAAAGGAACAAACAAGGCCGGACGTGTAATGCGCAATTTCGTTGGCAGCACCTATTCCTATAATCTACAAACAAGGATGGGTTACTTTGATATTTTTGGCCTCTTTTTGAAAATCGCCAAGTTCATCGTTGGCTTAATTGAACCTACTAAAATCATTATTGCTATAGCGCTCGTGCTGAAAGGTTCGTATATAAAATTCTAGCGGGGAGATTTATTGATTAGGTATTTTATAACTTTGAATTATAATGTTTGATTGTTACATTTTTTTGCAGTTTTTATATTGTATCAATTTCCTGTTAAGTTTTCCATCATTTTAACATATTTGCTGATTTATGGAATTTCTAACTTATGTGAACAACTAAAAACTTTGATTCATAATTTTGAATTATTATTATTTTACTCTTTTTATATTGTATTTTTATTTTATTTTGTGCTTTGATTTGATGTAATTAACATTTTCCGTTCATCGACTTTCTAGCTTCTGCCGTGTAAAAGCTCGATTCTCCAATCACGTGAATGTAAAAATTTTATGCTTTGATTATTTATAATGTTTTAATAATACGTTTTAAAATTTCCAGGTATTTACTATTGTAGTAGATTCATTATTTTTTTAGTTCCTGCTGGGTGATTGCCCACTTGGCGGATCTCGTGAGTGTAAAACTTTTTCTTGTCGTTAAATCGAAAGTTCTATTGATTGTTATGAAAAATTAGCGTAAATATATGAGGTAAATTGTTTGGCTAAATTTTTAAATGATTGTGAGAATAATAATAGAAAATACAAATTTTCTGGAGGTGTTCTTGTAAAAGAAGGGTGCCCTGCTAGGATCCAACCAAAGGTAATAATGCTATTCTTAATAAGAAAATACATTTATTTAATTAAAGTAAGAAAAAAATCATTATTGGAATGTATTATCTATTGCAAAAATTTTTATACGAATCACATGTAAAGATCTACACAATATGTTTAGATTTAACTTTCCCTTAACCTTTTCCATATCATGAGTGAAATTGTAGATTTAGATATTTAACACATTTGCTAACATGTGAAGCTTCCTAGACATATAAAAGAAAAACTAGTTGTATAGAAATATCAAAGATTCTGTATTCCAATTATTAATGGAATATCTTGGTAGAATCACTCTTTATAAAGACTATTAAGGGATCAGTATAATATATTTTTCAAAGCATAATCAAGCATTTCAACTGGTTTATAAAACTTGTATAGAGTTCATTAAAGCTAATCTTGAAATGGGTATTGAAAAATCTTCAGTATTAGAATATGTATTCGGTTAATAGAAGTTTAATTGTACTTGACTAATAAGGAATGCTTTACTCTGTTGCTCATGTTATTACTAATAAATTAAATACAGGAAATATGTATTGTGTTTCAACATTCAGGGAGAAAGGGTGCCCAGTTAAAAATTAATTGCATGGAACAGCTTTAGTATCGCCCACCCATCCAATTTGGCGCAAATGTATTGAGCAAATGTTCCAATTGCATTACGGCCAATGATGACCAAACAGTTTCACATGCTTTTAAAACATATTTCGGAATAGTGTTTGGCTTTGCAATTGGCACCTTCAATGCACTTGGAAGAAATGGTTAAATGATCTTGTTTTCCAATTTTGAAATGCGAAGGGAAATTTCTCTAGTAGCTCTTTTGGAAGGAATAAGTTCAATAAGATGTAAACAAATAATGGAAAATTTTAAAATTGCATCGACTGATAAAAAGCCTGCTTTCAATAAATATTTTGATGATAATTATTGTAATTCAGCCTACTAATAGTATAAGTCACGTCATCTACTTCTGCATGCCAATACTGATAAAAATATATATTGTTAATCTTTTCACAGTACATGAATGTCCAATTATTTTAAAATGAAAATTTAACTCTCAAGCAGATAGTTTGTGGAAAATACAGCATGACACATATTTAGCACATTATAGAATTTTAAATGATACTCTCCCCAGTTTATATCCTCACAACCTATTTCCATTTCAAAATGAATTAAAAATTCCTGAAAGATATTTATGACCAGGCAACAAATTCTTGGTTTGTAAAATTGCAGACTAATGGAGATGTATTTTATGTAGTTAAAAAGATTATGGAAGCATTTCAGAAAGAGGTTGTGTGTGTGATCAATGCCATTACAGGTGTGTAAAATTATCATGTTCAGCTTGGTATACATGTGAATGCTCAGATAATCATGCACCATGTAAACATATTAAAGTTCATTCTTAAATTGTTTGAGAGATTCCATGTTGTTGAAAATGTTGAATATACTTCTTTCCATATCTCAGATAGAAAGTGTGGCGTGGGGTCTTCCGTCAAAGAAATATGTAATGACATAAGAAAAACCAGGAAACTGAACTTCTATTTGTAGTATTGAATTGTTTTTTGCAAGGTAAAATAGTTCAGGAACAATTGTCTCAACATGCAATTCAGTAAAAGAAAGGTAAAAAGTAATTACTAAAGAATTATTTACCTGATCCTCATGTACCTACCTCCCAATCAGCATTTAAACTAGCAGTAAATATTTAAGCCAACTATTAGGGATTTAAAAATAAAAAGAAAAACTCTGGGATGTTCTTTTTTTAGTTGTCAAGAAAGAAAACATTCAAGCTCAGTCTAGTCAGCATTACTCAATTCAAAAACTATTTGCAAAAAAACTTAACTGTATCTTTAACACCTGATATATGCTTGTAGTGTTGTTTTATGTTTTCCAAGACATTTAGCTATGTTTTTATGGGGTAAAGTTGTATATTTTTATATCAGATGAGGAGGTAAGTAATTATCAAAAATAACCAAATTTTTGTCACAAATGGCTTTATGACAGTATATTAGAAGCATATAATTTAAAAATCATGCAGGATAGAGATTCCATTGCAGTTGAATGTTACCACACAAATTTTGGAAAGTGATGGGAATATGGTAATTTTTTATATCATTCATTCTTAATAAAATTTTAGGCAAAAAAATTGATTTATACTTTTGGAACATATAAATTTAGAAAATACATGTATACTTTTTGCAGGTAAGTGTTTAAATATAAAATATATAGAATCAGGTGATGTTAATGCTTGCTATCAATACAAGCAAAAGTATATACTAAAGTAAGTAATATGTTTTAACTTATGTGTAAACAATTCTTTATAATAACTGATTCATCATTTCGATAATATTTGTGCTATTTGTTATACAGGAATAGACCTTGAAAATTTGCCTTGCCTATTTAGAAACAGGTATTTCATCCATATGTTATATTTCATGGGCGATGAGGAAATTGGTAGTGAAAGTAATGATATAATGTGATTGCCTTTTTTATGGTATAGATGTACTAATAAGGATTTATTTATTTTTTGTCCAGTAATGGACCAGTTTTTGATATACTATTTGTTTTATAAATACTTTAAATAGTTAAAGTTTTTCAGGTTCCTTTATATGTGTTCTGTGTATCAACCAGAGATGAATGAAGTAAATATTCTTACATCACTGAGAGTCTTGAATGACTTTTTGATCTTAAAGAGTGCTAGATGGGATTTTCAGCTGTGGTGACATATACATTATAATTGCATCACAGTTGAGAAAGACTTTCTAAAGCATTAAAGATTGTGTAGTGTAATTAATTAGTAAGTAATATTTATATGATGGGAAATGCAATATAAGTTAATATTTTATTTAGTTTTAAAAGCAATCAATTGTCTACTTTTTTTAAGACTGTCAACAATATTAGTTACACAACACTTTTTAATACAGTAGGTATAATTCAAAACCATTTGAAAAATACAATGGTTTGTGCAGTAAAGTAGCTTAAAAGGTGGTGCATTCAGTCTTATGTCAAAGCGGTACAAGTAATAAATTTTTCTTAAATCAAAAAACCTTGTATAGTTGATTTTTCATAATTTTTACAAGTTCCATAAGTAAACAATCATTAGTTGCATAGTTATTTATATTAAAATTTTAACATTTACATGCAACATAAATACATTTAAGAAAAAAACGTTTAACAGTACATGTTTTGTAAAGAAAATTGGGAAACTGTATTTCTTTTTTTAAAAAAAGGTATAAAGTATTCATTCAGTTTTGAAATCCTAGAAATATTATGCAAGTCAATTATTTCTTTGCTACTTTCCATTATAAATGATTCTGTTGTAGCTAAGTTCATCAAAATCGTTTCCTTCAACCACATAAATTATACTAGAATCCTAAGAGGGTTTTCAGACAAAAATATAACTTAGTTCTTGGTTTTGCTAGTTATTTTTATAATGCTTGATACTCAGCTTAACAAATATTAATTTTTTTAAATACTATTAATACTTCAATATTTTCGCGATTTATACTTTTGTATTACTATTTAAAAAATAATTTTCCGGATGTGCTAACTTTTGAAGACTTTCAGAAATATATAAAACCTGCAGCTAATTGATGAATTGAGGCTTCACATAACAAATAGCGATCTTACATCGATAGATTAAATCAGTCGCATTAAAATAGAAAGATAGCTTTTTATTGGACCTCGTAAAAAAGTTTGTTAATGTCTCTGTCTCAATTGCTACTATTACTCTTATTCAAACTTGCATAAAGACTTCTATTTTTCTTTGGTGATCTTTTTGACAATCACATCGTTCTGATTTTTAAAAAAATGCATTAAAATAATTTTATATTATTATACTAATATTTTATTTTACTAAAAGGATGAAATTCCGTAGAACTATTAATCTTGGGAGGGTTTTATTTGAAATTAAAGAAGATATTGCTGCAAAATAAAAGATTCGCAATAATATACTTTAGTATTCTAATGATATATTTCAATTATTGTGAGATGAATGAAAGAAATGCATTTATTAATTTCAGTAATGAAACATATGTAAAACGAAATACAAAACAGGCTCGGATGTGTGTAACAAGAAAAAATTTGCTTGATAGTAAATTGAGAGAAACTCAGGAACGATCACAACAATCTCATATTAGAAAGAGCTGTACATTTTTTAATAAATTCTGACGGGATTTAATAAAAATTTTGGAAAGGCAGGGCATGTTTTTCAAAGATTTGTCTGATGATTATAAAAAAGAATTCAAACAACACCTTATTTATTAAAATTTATCCGATAAATATCTCCGAAATTTCGGGTTTTTTTTTAATATTTAACTATTGGATTCAGTTTATTGATCAGCAATAAAATAAAGAAATGTTGAAAAAATTTGCTTAGTATAAAAAATGCATAAAATAACAATTGAATACCATGAAATTAGTAAAATTAGAAACCTGTGTTGCTCCATGACCCAATCGATCAATTTAAAACATTGTCAGCATATATATATACCTGATAAGGTTTGGGCTAAAAAAACAAATTAAAAACTTCCTTACTGATATCACTATGCACCCTAAGCTTAACATTTATAAAAACAAAATATAGACCTTTATAAATCGTTTCTAGGTTTAAAAAGAAGGGGGGGGCATTGTTTTAGCGAAATGATTTTATGTTCATTGCAACAATATGCGTATAATATTAATTGGATAATTCCAAATGAGTTAAAATGGCTAATAATTCTATTAGGGATGTTTAAATCACCTAAACCTTGAAGTAAACCGCTTTTCAAGATTTGGCTGTGAAATAAGCAATTATGTGCTGCCGTCCCTGATTTAGGGGTGCGAGATTCCAAAGATGAAAGGCGGAGACAGAAAGTCTGATTGCCTTCTTCTCGGAAAAGGGAATGATTTACTTTTGACATTTATTGGAGGCATCTGGTCAAAGTGGTTCAACAGTATCGGGGCTTAGAGAGGTGTGGTCTGAAAGACTACCGCGTGACATAGATCTATAGTTATACTGAGAACAGCAATATTTTCTTCCTCAATTGATTTATCTGTAAAACAGTTGAAATGATTAAAGATAAAAAAATTTCCTACACATCATAAGGGGAAAATCAGATACATAAACGAAGCAAAGTTTTTATAAGAATGTAAATACGCATTAAAAATAGATCTATCATAAAATAATTTGAATCAAATATAAGCTGAAATTAACTATGCAATTATAAAGAAAAACGTCGGAATTTAGTGAAGAAATTTCTATGTAAAGTTCAAAAAGTATTTTTCATGTTTTTTCCTGCGTTCACATAAAATTGAATAAGCGAAATATTTTATAAAGCTTTGCAATAAAATTCCATGTGTAAGAATATTAACAATTGTTAAATACAGTTAGATCATTTTTACAAGTGGTAAAAATACAGCAAAATTGCATTTCATATAATACATCAATATCTTTTTATAATCCTAAGAAAAACTTTTCTTATTAATATATAAAAAATTATTTAACGTATGTTCAAATTTTGAAACGCTAGCAAGTAGTAAATCATTTGAAAAATGTTTCGGATGGTACCAAGTAATGAGATACGCACAATATTATTTATAAGTTCTAAAAAACATGTCTACTTTGCTAGAAGGGTTAGCTATCCAAAATACTAAATATTATGAAGTACAGACAATTGCACAGGAAAATCAAACATATACAATAACATAAAAATTTTCATGAAACTAGTTTAGCTGTTAATATTTTTGTTTTTTAATCTTTTTTTTTTAAAAAAAAATACGTATATTTCCGAATACGGTGAAAATTGTTTAACACGAAACTGATTATTTTGGAAATGAAATATTTTTTCGTGTTAAAGGATATAGTAAAAAAACAAACATATTTCACCAAAATTAAGTTTATTAGAGTACATTTTATTTATATAGATCTAAATATTCATGTATCTAATAAAAATCAATGAAACAAAAACATTCATAAGAACTTAATGAAATTTATTGCAAAATTTTAAATTTTTTGAAAAACAAAACATTTATTGAGTTTTGGGAAAATAATCTGATGAAAAAAATTTACTAGTTAACAATGGCGTTACGTAGAATATTAGGGCCTCCATGCAAAATCAGATTTTGGGCCCCAAGCCATATCTTACAAAGAATTGCAAAACCGTAACACACTGGGCTCCCCCCCCCACACACACACGTTGCGGGAGCGTACATTACGCCACTGATATCAAACATCGTTTTGCTTAGAAATCTAGCAAATCTTTCAATTTTGAATTTCTTTGGTAATCTTTCTTCACGAGATACAAATACTATAGGCCCAGACCTAGTTAGAGTCTGATAAATTAAGGCCTTTTTGCAGAAGTGGATTAAGCGGCTGGATGGCCGCCAGGGGCTCTAAACTTGAGCAATTCTTACCACAAGATTTGTACAATTTATACGCACAGAAGGCTTCACACACAGCACATTTATACATCTTTATATTTAGTACAGTAAGCAGGGATGTCTTTAGACTTCTTGGGGCCCTGGGCCCTTTCGCAAAAGTAGACCCTGAGCCTCTGCACAAATGTAGGCCCCAACTATGACGCATAAAAGTAAACAGTGCGTAGCATACGTTGTCAAATATTCGTACAAATCCCAAACAAATAAATGTGTATGACTTACAATTGCACAAATCGACTAGGCCTATATAAGCACGACGGTCATCACATGTAGCCAGTTGACATATTATCCGAAATTCCAAGTTTTAATTTCCAATTTTTTTAAAGTTAAGGTTTATCTTGAGCAATTGAGTTTTTATATAGCTATACATTTTATTACGAGATTTTAAGTTTAACGAACCTTTTCACTATTTTAGTTTATTACTCTTGAATTCATGGGCCTCAAACCTTTTACCGCCAGGGTCCTCCAACTAACTTAATCCGTCTCTGTCTTTGTATTGGAATCAGATCTCGAACGCCACTTATATAAATGTCGAAGTCTCAGTGTTATTTAAAAAAATTATTTCAGGATATTACTGGAATCTGTCATTAAATGTAATTTTCTAATATATAAAAGAAAGTTTTTTTAAAAAAATTAAAATGAAATGAATTTAAGGCATTAGATAATTCAGTATTATAAAAAGGTTTTTTTTCGATTGGAAAACACCATAAATTGTATTAAAATGATTTCATCCTATATATGAATTTCACAAACTCCCCAGTTATTTCATTTCATACCTGTTTCAATAAAATTCATCAGGTTTAGAAAGTTTTATTGCAATTTTTATATTCATTTGCTTGCATTAGAATTTATATTTGGGTTATGGTCAGGCTAAAAAAAAATGGGCTTTTCAAATGTGCTATGGTTTCGAATCTTGATTTCATTCACGACCCTTTGTTTTGAATATCGTAGTATGCTTCATATTAAACGAAATTGATCCTTGCAATCCTTAGACGGCGTAATATGGATGGGAGAAACGAGATACGTGTAACATATTTGTCACTAGCATTTCAGAAATTCGAGGTACTGCGTCGCCTATCCAAATTAAAATTTTCAGTTGTTTGTGATTCCAAACCATTTATTTATAGTACTAATATTACCTTTAATGAATATGTTATGTGTATTGAAATCAGTAATTCAAGGAAGAAAATTTTGAGAAAATCCCTTAAATAGTATAAATACTTTACTGTAATAAACTAAAATTTTCTGACTTACAAATTTATGCAGCATATAATACGAAAGTCATTTTCATTTACATTATTAGGAATAAATGTATGCATTCCATATGATATTGTCAACCACGTTGAAATATTTAGTGAAAACATGCACAGATTATCCAGAATATAAACGTTTTTGACGAATGTTAACATTTTGACTTGAAAATAATAAATTAACTTCAATTTTTTTAATTAATGGTCGTTACAGTAAACGTCATCCTATTGATGCGAGCTGCTAATTTATTTTTCACTACTTTTCACAAAACATCAAATTTAATCAGTTAATTCCATTTATTTAATACTTAAATCCGTCAAAATATATTTTATATATTTTTTTAAAAAAATGTTAGTAGTACTCAGTGGCTTAAAGTATACCTCCGCAGGGAGGCCCAGGATTCAAGGGGCCCCATATAGACTGACTGATGTCGAATAAGTAATCCTTTGTAAGATCCGGCTTGGGGCTCAAAACCAGACTTTATAGAGGGTCCCTAATATTTTCCGTGAGACAATTGGTGGTACTTAAAAAACTTTATAGATGACCGCCCTTCCTTTGTAAGCCCATTACAACCAAATTTATAAAATCTGAGAAGTCCTAAGTTTTCGTATGTATTCTAAGGGAAAAAATTATAGTGCTCATCTTAAAAAAATCGCATCTATATTTATATACGAAATGTTCACTTAAACTTTTTGCTAGATATAATTTAACAGAAATGTGTTTATAAATTTTGTATAACATATTTTTTACGGTTCAGTTTTATTAATTAAAATGTTTGAATTTTACTATTGCAAAGTATTTTATGCGTGCTTCAGCATTGATTTTTAAGAACTTTTATGTAAGATTTTGCATCTTTAATTTCTAAATAAAACATAAAATTTGTACTTTTAAAATCTTTTAATTACATGTTTCGAAAATAAGATATAAATATTTGTCATGCATAACACTGTTTGGAGCTTCTTGATTTTACAAATTTCTGTGTGCATGTGAATATTTGGTACATATGATGTTGATTGTATTGCGATTCACGATTACTTGTAACAAAATGAAGGGGAAATTTTTGAAGCTAATTTTTGAAAATGCATATGAAGTTTTATTTTTCACTTTTTTTTCTGTTAAGTACAAACTTTAAAGCATCAAAGAAAATTTTGTTATGGAATTATTCAATTTTTTTCAATAGCAAAAAGTATGGACACAAAAAGAATAAAAACTGATTGGCTTTCTTCCTTTTTCACTAGATAACTTTTGAAGGATGTACATTATAGTTCTACATTCTTTTATAAAATTGAAAACGGAAGAATGCTTGTGTATTCTGAAAAAAAACCTAAAATTTTAAATTTATCTGCTATTTAAGTATTTCTTAAAATTAAAAACAAATTTAAACAATTCAGAGAGAAAATCCTTCCTTTCCTTGTTATTGTTACTAATGCCACCTGTCTGACGTAGTCAGATCGAGGCCCACGATATTCATCATGGCATTGGGCTAGACTGTACGCCTGTCGTTAGCCGTAGCTTTGAGTACCATGTAGGTGACAGTACGATTTGGCTCGGTTCCACCCCAATTTTGAGAGAGAACACCTTGGGAGTGGTCAGGGGCCTCTCTTTCCTTTCCTTTGTGTATATGATGTTGCGAATTTACTTATTGAAAATTTATGTTATTTTTCAATTTTTTTCATTTTTCCAAGTGTTACTTGAAAATAAGCTTCAGGTTCCATGAAAAATGCGTCTTAAACTTACACAGGAAGCTATTTCTTCTTGGTAATTTTTTTTAATAACAGTATTATTCATAATAAGCTATTTTCCTCTTCGAGTATTTCGCCACAACTCGTATCTGTAATAAATAGATTTATGTAATTTTGTCCCACTCCCACTTTTGCAGGGGTGTTTTTTAAAAATAATTATAATATTGTATCATTTTCATGCTTATTTTTTGTATCGTTTCCTGGTCTATCCCGTGTTAAATCGAACCTGGGTAATCTCACTAAAGTTTACTCAGGAAAACTCATACACATACCTGTAAGTTGTATGTGGCTTTACTTTCCTCTGTTCTGCGTGAGTGAATATTAACGTCGCACTGTTCAGACGAGGGCTTTTGGAGACGAACCTCGTAATTTTGAACCATGGTCAAGTGACGAGGACGACGCCAGAGCTGGCATCACCTCTCCTAACTACCACACCAACGGGAGGATTTTGAGCTCTCAACAGATTTGACGTGCATTGCGCCCCTACACGGCGGGTCTTCAGTGGTACTGGGCTCGAACTCATGACATACCAGCCACTAGTCTGTTACCTTGTCCACTAGGCTAACACGACAACTTCCTATATTCTGCAGATCATGATAAAGGGCTGATGTTAAAATAGCTTTGTATATTTAAATTACTAATATATTTTTACTTGATAAAGTCCAATCAAAATAGGACCCTCGGTGTTTTTTTTGTTTGTTGTTGTTGCACCAAGGCGTTTGGTTACCTAGCTACGCCCCTGTTATATAACTCTATATTAAATAAAAAATATTAATAGTGTATTTCCAATCTGAACAGTCTGGAGAGTAAAATGTCAAATCAGGTGTCATCCTCCTGAATTCATCATGATTTAAAATTACGAAGTTCGTCACCTCTATACCCCTCACGTTGTTTCGAAGTGCGATATTAACAAAACAAAAGAGAGAGAGAGAGAGACCAGCCAACGAAATTCAATCAGAAATTAACGAAAAATCTATTTGTTAACTTTTTTTATAATATTAGTTTCTGTTCACATCTATATTTTTTATTGCAGAGAGCGTAATTACTGTTGGATATTGATTACGTTTGCTTTAAAACGTTTCTAGCCTTCTGTAATAATTTTTAAAAATATTTTTCAAAAATTGATTTTTACAATGTATAAAAGTACTTTCCCTCCTTACGAGTTTTTAAAAAATTTATATTTTTGGGGGGAAGGGGAAGTAAAAATTTTAAAAACAATGAGTTTAATTAATGATTTTAAAACATTCATTTTTTAAGAAAGCAACTTAAAAAAGAACCAGCAAAAAAGTAAACGAAAAAATTCATATTTTTTAAATGTAAAATATATATATGTACTACTTCTGTCATTTTGCTTTTTGACCTTTTATCTCGCTATAATCTTACATGAAGTTTTTTCACACACCGTCGAATAGTTATAAAAATAGACTTCTAATAGAAGCATGACTTCGATATAATTTCTTATATTTTTCATACAATAATATTTTCATTAAATTTCTCACAAATAAATTGCGCGGAAAAACTTAATAAAAGTGTAATAATGATAATATTTGATGTACAGCATAGAGAGATGCATAATAGCAATTATTTTTCAGTATTGATTCAAATGTCTATTTTTATGTTATTAATACTTTACAAAAATTCAAAAAAAAAATTATTAATCCGTTTACATTAAGAATATATTTTGCGTTGTAATATAATTAAAATATTCGTTCTAATCAAGATATGGAGTTAAAAATATCTAGCCAAAAAGAATAAATCAGGGGAAAAGAAATGAGAAGAATGGTTCCCACGTTTTTTTAACAAGCTAATTAAGGTGCGTTTATGTTCGAGTGTCGGTGTCGTAAAATAGCCCCCTCCCCCCATGTGAATCATGAGATGAGTGAGAAGTTTCAAAGGAGTGGTCCTTAGATTCCTTCCCTTTTCCTGGTCTAGGAGGATCCAATTATCATATTGTAGAACCACACTTTCGTCTCTTTCATAGCAATCCTCCAAATAAAATATCAGAAAAGTTAATTTGAATAGAGACATGATAGAAAAATCAAAAGTATGAAAAAGCATTCACTTTGAAATAAATGTAAATAGTGAAAGAGAAAAAAAAGAACGACAAATTAAATTTACATTCAACCATTATTTTGATTAATTTTTTTTTAATAGAAAGGACTGAGAATTATTGGAGTAATCCAATATCATCCATTTTCAGTTTTCATGTCCTTAATTTAAAGTTACTGAGTTACACACAGCAATGATTTTGCCACTTTCTTCTAGTAAACTAAGGAAGTGATTTTCCCTTTTGTGAGCATAATTTGTCCAGGCACAGAATGTTCAATAATACATTAAATTTGAAATAGTATATGGCTGTGGAAATTATCTAAAATCTGAACTTTAAAATAACTTCAGCAATAAGTTTTAAAATTCTAATTAATCCTGAATTGTACCCAATTTATTAAAATGCTTTTAAAATTTCAGAAATATAATCCCTGAGTTAGAGTTGGAAAGACAGTAGTGTTTTAAAAAAGAAATTTAAAAACTGCATTCACATATTTGTTTAAATAAAATAAAAGAAACTGAATACACAAAGAAGTATAACATTTCAGTCAACACTGAAATTCTAAAAATCACAGCTTCCTGTTGTGAATGTGTGGTGGTGTGGAATTTAGGAGAATGAAATGTTATTTGATTAAATCCTCCACATAAAAAGTATACAAAGATAGCATGTCAAGTTATTGAGATTTTATACATATATTGATAGAAATTTTATACATATGAAACAATTTTTAAAAAAATTACTTAACACACACACAACAGTAAATTATAACATCAAATACTTCCTCACTAAATTATATATATATTGACATAAAAATAGTTAAGAGGAATATATAGTGAGCAAATATTATTCCTTCCTATCAAAAATGCCATTTCAAAATGAATAGCTGCTTCAATATATTAAGATGACAAAGATTTTGAAGTTCAAAATGTGTGTGTAATATATATATAGATTTTTTTTACAAATAAATTATTTTATTATAGTTATACTGTGGTGAGGTAGTATGTTGGTCAAGAAATATTTATACCAAAATAAACAATTTTTGTTTTATTTTTTAATAACGATATGTTTTTAATACTTATATAAAGAACAAATTAAAATTCAGTATTCATTTTTTAAAAAAATAATAAATCTGCAACCCTTCTAAATTATTTTGAAGTACCTTCATAATATAAAAAGTATGAATATTTTTCAGAGCATCTTTTTCTATTATGATCTTATTTAAGTCAGGGCAGTTTTGTTACAAAAGCTGCTGAATTGTTCATGGTGCTAAATACTGGCTAAGTTGCAGCCTTAGTGCCAGGAAGAAAAAATGGGGAACTCTGACAGTTTTAAAAATTTGAACAATTATAACTTCAGGTTCTTATTAAAATATGCAGTTATATTTCCATCTACCTCTGAAATTGGCACATCCTATTGGACTAAGTGAAGGCATTTCTGGACAGTGTAGCATTGATAATTAAAAAAATATATGCCATAAATTTGGGACTAAAACCGAGTAGTGAAAAATTGAAGCAAGCACTGAACATTCGGAACAGTAACGGGAAATTTGGGATAATGTACAATCAAGTTCAAAGGAAATTATTAAAGGAATTAAACACGAGAAAGAAAAAATGTATTAATCCTTCTTTTTAACAACCCCCAAATTAAAAAAAAAAAAGGAGGAAGAAAAACTTATACATTTTTCTTCATTAAAGTAAAATTTTCAGGAAAAATCAATCTCATTTTTTAAAACAAATATTTAATTTGTATATCTCAATACATCAAATTCAAATTTTTATTTCAAGAAACTATAATTCAATGAAAGAAAACAGCCACTGTCATGTAATAATAATAATATATTCTTATTATTAGAAATCTTATTTTTTTAAAAAAAGAATTCTGTAAGAAATTTTTTTTTTTTCAAAACCTATATCAAAACCTTGCTTTTACTGGAATATGTGTTCCAAGCAAAATATACATTAAGGTATTTTGAAAATTTATCATTATTTTCCTGCCAGTAATAATTAATTTTGAAGTACTGAAAACTTATTTTAAAATTATCTCTACTCAATATAGCTAAAAAAAATAAATAATAATACTGTTTCATGAAATTTACTTTAAAATTTTTTTTTAAAAAAAGTACATCAATACTACTGATGATTGAAATGATTATAATACTATGCTTTTTAATAATTTTTAAAAATTTTTCAGTTTTATACTACAGAATTTTAAGTTTAATCACACGTTTTAAGCATAGCTGAAATGTGAATCTTATTGTGAACAATGGTTATAATGAATTTTCAGCAAAGTAAGAACAGAACTGAAAAATAAATTATACCCTTTATATATTAGCTAAATTACAATATAAACATAATTTTGGACTGTTTTTTAACTGAAAAATTATATGGAATTCAAGTCAATTTTTGTTTAGCATAAGCTGAAAATAATTTTAATTCTAAACAGTATTTAAAAGGCAATGCATCTAATTCCTACCATTTTATAACAGTCAATATGATATAGATAAATATAAAACACAATTTTCTTTCTTTATGAATAATATACATATATAATTATTATATTATATATCAATATTTTTCTAGTTATGTTTCTTAGAATCTGTTTTCTATCATTTAGCTTTGTGGGTAGTATAATTTTGTCTTATTATTTTTTTCATTTTATTATACTATATATATACATAAGAATATTGCTCTAAATGAAAATATGATTTAATTTCAGCTGCAAAAGTTAAAAGGATTTTGTAACAATAATCCTCAAGTGTCTGTTTAGAAAAAATTTGCTAAAAATGATTCAAATGTTATAAGGATTAATAAAAATTTACTAAAAATTGCAAATAATCAAAAATATATCAATAAACTAAAATATTTTACTCTTCTATTTTAAGTCTACAATACAGTTACAGTTCTACATTTGTTTTTCCAGTTTCACTTAATATTTTTAAAAATTTAATCTTAATTCTTATTTTATAAACATACCATATTTCTAATGTGTGTGAACTTGTATACAACAAATAAACAATGAAAACATATTTATATCTTAAAATTCAAACAAAAATTGAAAAAACATTGAAATTGTTCAGTAGTAAAGTTATAAACAATAAACGCACAATATTTATAATAGGTTATTAGATGCACACATACTGAAACACACACTCAACACAGCATATCCAAAAAATACAATACATTGCACTTTTTTTTTCTAATTATGTTGAAAGTAGCCAATAATTCATAGAGAGCCAAATATAGGAACCCCAAAACAGTGGAATTTGAATTCCAAGGCTGTAAAAAGTAGGAATAAGTGCTGCCAACGAAATTGCGCATTACACGTCCGGCCTTGTTTGTTCCTTTTATCTATCAGACTTCAGCCACATTGAATGATACTCGCGCTTGCGTTTTTGGCGTATTCTGAAGCTTGAAAAAGCCCCTGTTTCTGAAGACATCCCGTAATTTTCTTTAAAAATTTCTGAACAGTCTTGAATTTAAGACTTTCATAAATTTATTCTATGCTGGATTTTCATATTTATCAAACAACTTGTCTACATAAATGACAAAGTGATTTTAATTTTATTTGTAATGGGAATTAATTTAAAGAGTAGATGGTTGTCTGATATTTAAAAGTTATTTCCCTGTTGCTATCGTTTGAAAGTTGCACCTAAGCTTCATGTGTTGGTGAAAGAAATAATAAACAGTGTTTGGCATCACTTGTCGATACTATCAAACAAAACAAATATGGCACCGACCATTGTATTTTCTTCGTCTGTAATCAAGAGAAATTTATTTTATCTGTATCAACAGCTTGCTGCGGCTCTGAACAACAGTAGTGTTGTGGTGAAATTATATGTCTGATCAATATTGTTTTTTACTTCCTTTCATTCAGTGAAAACTGCTATTAGGATAATATGTGTAACACCCGATTTATAATTCCTCCCAATTTCTGGGTGTGGACAGCATTTACTCATTGTTATTTAGAAACTAGAATATGGTTGTTATTAGTTGACATTATAACTGTAGGATTATGTGGGAAACTTTTAGAGCCACTTTGGGAGCAATGGAGATGTTGACATTTTTTGCACTTGTGAATACTTCTGGTGGCATTTTTGTCAGTTATGTGTTACATAGTTATATTCACCATCAACATCTGATCCACGATATTTGTTTTCTGTGCAATCCATGGTTTAGCAGGGTATTGTGCGGCTGTATCTGTTGCTGTTAAGCAGATAATGCCTGATCATGTTTTGCTTTCTCTACCCTGTGGCAGTTAAGGAACAGAAATGTACCACTTATTGTTCTCGTTTTGAGTCTTATTTTATGGCCTTTAGGAGTTATTAAGGGAACTTATCTGTCATGTTTTCCTCCGGTTTACTGTCTTCATGGTTTACTTGAGGTTTTATCAGCATCACAGTATGGAACTGCTGGTGATATGGCTGATGCTTTACTTTTGCCAGGTGAGTGTCAGTAATTAAAGAAATAACTTAGCTGATATTGTTATTGCATTTTTATATATATATATATTTATACTGTAGTTTTTCTTGGCTTTTTGAATAATTGTGCTGTATTAAAGACCAATTTTTAAAGGTACTTTGTCACATACCTCAGATAAAACTTTACAGAAAATAAAATGAAAGTAAATATATTCTTCCTCTTTAATACTCAAATTGCATTTAGAGTGAAAGGTAGTCAATAGCAATAAACTATCTTTGACCATTTTGTGATTAAAAAAAATTCAAAATAAGAGCTTGAGTAAAAATTAAATAGAGATAAAATTGTAAGCACATAATTAAATTGATATAAATAAAGTGTAAATCCAAATGTTATGGTTGTTGTTACTAATACCACCTGTCTGATGTAGTCAAATTAAGGCCCACGAAATTTAATGCTATGAAGGGTTAGTTGTACGCCTGTTGTTAGCTGTAGCTTTAAGCACTATACAGATGATAGTACATTTGGTTTGTTTC
>BMAO01023703.1:0-168264 GCA_019973975.1 Trichonephila clavata
TGATGTGCTTCGTTCAGTTACGTATTGCTCCAAATGCATGGTCGAGTTTAATACTTTGACGAAATGGGCCGATTAGAACCTTTGAATGTCATTTCTGTATAATGCCATTCTAATTGGAAAAATCTAGCAGAGTGAGAACATGAAGAATAAAGTCTCTTTTGAATGTTGCCGAATTACTTAAGTTAATGTAATAGACACTGCCTTACGTTTTCAGTAGTCCTTTCATTATGTTATGGGGTGTGGCAGAGCATGTGGAGGTTCAGGAAGATGTTGGCTCAGATACCGTCTTCGTAACATGGTTGACAAAAGTACTGAAGGTTTTTGTTAGAGCGAGGGCTCACAATCAATCAATTGATAGCATGGGGTTTTCCTTTGGTTTACCTTTCTTCCACCCTTGAAGTGAAGATGGACCTTCTAATTCGAGCCTCGGTCGTAACAGAGCAGTTGCCCTATTTGCCCTTCACTCTTTTCAAACTTCCACCGCCAATGTGAGGACTTCAGCACGACCGTTGTGGTGGCTTGGCCTCATTACGCGATGGGTGCATTTCAGTGGCACCTTACGATTCAATAGAAAATTGCCACCCTTGGGTTCAAAACCATAGGCACTTGGTTACTGGGACAACCATGGGGCCACGATAACCTTGTGATCAAGGTAACGGACTCATGGCTGTCGTGTCATGAGTTCGAGACAAGATTCATGAGGAGCCCACCATTATTGGGAAGAGGGGAGGTTTTCATCAAATCTGTCGAAGGCTCGAACACCATTCCCTCATTGGTGTGGTTGTTAGGAAGAGGTGCCAGCAGGTTGTCGACACATCACTTTATGACCATGGACCAAAATGAGTGTGGTCCATCTCCAACAACCCTCAGTAATAAATAGTGCTACGTTAATATTTACTCACTACCGCGGCCACCACCTTTTGCTGGTGTAGCGCTGTGTCAGCCCCTTTCTCCCTGAGTAGGACGTTTTGTTATAATGCCTGTAACATTGGAGGAAAATTACTCTAAGCATCACACCAAGCGCTACCATTAAATGGATCTCCCTAGTGCAGCATTAGTTGCTGAAAATTCATGCTAATGGATAAATATGCAGAAGTTCTCTATATTCTTGCCTCCTATTACCTTTTCAGAAGAAGGTCTGGACGAATGTCCAGAGTGAAAATTGCTGGGTGCAAATGGTGAAGTCCGGAAGCCAATTGCAGGCTTGGACCTTAAAGCCGGGTCACTTGAAAGGGCTATTTCACGCAGGAAACAATGTTAGATATAAAGTGCTGAGTTCGTGAGGATTCATACGTGATTTGTTTGTTAAGCTATATTTTGAGTTTGCTCCAGATCTCTTTTACATTTTCCCTTTTCGTTTTCTAAATATAGGAACACATGTATTTCTAAAAAGACCACACTAATGTTGTAGATTTTGATAAGTTCTAGGAGATTGTGTATTTTTAATTAATATATGTATAGGAATAATCAGTTCCTATTCCTTTTAGTTCGGTTCCGGTTGTTTTGTAACCCTCTCGTATAATGGGGTACTTATGATGGGTTCTTAGAGGTGCTTCACTACTAAAAACCTTGGAAACTCTTGATCTAGAATAACTTCAATGCTTACGGTAAAACTATAATACGCACCAGGAGCGATGTAAAATTACTTTCTTATCAAATACTTTAAAATTTGTATAAAATAAGAAACCAGATTCTTCTTATATATTTAACAGAAGCATCTTTCCTTTGCTATGTTTACCACACAAAAATAGTTGTTTTTAAAATTCATCGAAAATGTGTATGTTAGTGCTTTTACTGCACCAGTGTGTTTTAATCGTCACTTGAAAATGATTCAAAATTGCTACTTAATATTCGTGGCCACGGTAATCTGGGAGTCATGGTCACAGATTTGGGGAATCAGTGTGTCATGATTCGAGTGCCACTGAACACTCCAGAGTAAATAGACTGATGCACGTTTAATCTGTCCCCTAAGACTCAAAGTCCTCCAGACCTAGCGAAAGGGCGAGGTTCGGAAGTGCAAGTTCAGGTGTTTTCCCTCGTCATTTGACTTCGTTTCCATTGTCGAAGTCTTTTGTGGTATTTTATAGTTCTGTTGTTAATAAAATATACTCACTTGCGTCACACGCTTAACATTTTCATCGTGCCAATGACGCACCTTTGTCCCTCTCTGCACTAAGATTGGATGTTGCTCTCCGTGGAGCTAAAGTGGAGAAACAACTGGAATTCTCTTAAAACTTGTTCATTTACTTCGAAAATAATAATCAATTTACAATCAATAACAATTCTCACTATAGAGTTTATTTGTGGATCTAGAAAGGACAGCTATCGACCCTCGCCATGAAGTGTTAATTATCAGTAACTATCAATTCCAATTATTAATTCCTTTCTCCTTATATTCATTCAAACTTTCAATCGTCAATAAAATCCTTTCTGTTCATCTACAGTCAAGTTCAAATATTTTAAAACTTGTAGTGGATAACACTTGATGTTAATACAGTTTTCAAATATTAATTCATTCATTAAATTAAAAACTAGACAAATAGTAACAAACAAAATAGCCCAACAGCGCTATATAGAAAAATCGTTCGTTGTGTCCTTGGCCAATGGATGTACGTTGGACTTCTAACCCAAAGATCGTGGGTTCGAAATACCACCTGGGATGGCCTAATTTCTGAGAATGTGATTTCTTTTTTTTTACTGTGCTATTTTATTAGAATAATTAAATTTAATGAATTAATAAGCAGTAACAAACAAAAAATAGTCCAACACCCTATATAGAAAGAAACATGGAAAATTGCAAGGAAAATCACTTTCTATTTTGTCACTTAATATTGTGATTCTGTCATACTTATATACATATTTGTATTAATTGTAACTATTTAATAAAAAGTAACTAAAATGAAAATTTTCTTTGTTGACCTAAGTAGGAATAGACTTAATTTTTTTTTATATTACTTGTTGTCCGATTGAATTTCCTATTAGTTGCCCAAAATCAAACCCTGAGCTGTTGAAGACCTATCGAATGTTTTTTTTTTTTTTTTTGCATGGACTTTAAGAAATATTACTCCAAGTCCTTGGATGAAATGTCACACACAAAGAAAATACAAGAATTATCATTGTTCGATATTTAATTTCTCCGTTGTAATAAATTAGATCTGAGGGCACCGTCATTCACATTGCATTTATTAACTAAATTGATGGCTTCGTCATTGAATTAACTCGAGCGGCCGCCATAGTTAATAAGTTGTTGTTAATTGAGAAAAGTATTCTGTCTCGGGGTGGTGGAATGGTGACTCATCTTGCTGTTGAGAAATATTTATTTATCACTCCAATTATTGAAATTTAGGAAGGTTTTTCTCCTTTTGTCGTTTCAACGGTATCTTTTCATGCCGTTATGAAAATAAAAATAAGTTTTTTAATAAACACTCAATTTGGTGAAAACATGAAGTATTGTTTTATTTTTATGTTTATTTACTTTAATTAATTTATAAAAGTAAGTAATGAAAAAATGGGTATACATATTGTTACGAATTTTGAATAAAATAGGGTAAATAATTTGTATTTGGATGTGTAATGCATTTATATTGTTCTATGTTATATTTATTTTATGTTAAAATTGTAATATTCACAAGCAACGCCGTCCCTTACGGTATAATGGCGGTTCAATGGTAACTTGGCGAAATCTTGACGATAGAGACAAGTTGGCATTGTTTTTGGCGACCATTTGTTGACGGTGACTAATATTAGTGACGGCGACCAATTTGGCGACCATTTTTTGGCAAGTTTGGGACTTACACACTGATAGTTGTGTCCGAGCGTGAAAATCTTCTAATATTTATTCTGCGAATTTTGCTGCTGAATCCGGTATTTCAGGGATTGTTTTATCGACAATAAACTCTTCTCGCTCTTAAATAACTAACCTGTTCTTTGCTACTGATCTGCATAAAATCCTCAAACCCATATCAACGTAACAATATCTTCTAGAACTTAGATATATCTCTTTACATGAAGGAGAAAAGCAACTCATACTCACTCACTCACTCATCACGATATCCCAGGAACTATTAGATCTACAGACTTGAAATTTGTCAGGCATGTTCCGTTCATGGTGTAGAGAAAATCGATTACTAAGGAGGATTGCGAGGGGGTTAAAGGGCATTTTAGAAAAATATTCCCGTTTTTGAACTATTAGACTTGTAGTAATCAAATTTGGTATGTGTGTTTCTTTTGCTGAGTTGAAAGTCGCCAAGAATGGCTTGAATTTAAATCGACTGCTAAGAGTGGTTATGGACATATCAATAAAAAAAATTTCATCTTTGTACTGTTAGACTTATACTTGAAATTTGGCTAGCACATTTATTATTATTTTTTTTTTTTTAGTAGAGATCCGCTCGAAACGGGTTTCGCGGAAATGAACGATGGGGGAGAGGGTTGCGAGAGCGTCAAAGATAATTCCATTTCAATTTTAGATTTTAACTCTCCTATTTAAATCGAGATGAAAGTTATAAGAAAATATATTAGCATGCTATGAGGTAATTTTGCCAGAGAAAAAATTCTTTGAGTAGGCAAACTACTTTTTGTTAGATTTTATGAAACGTTCTTCATAAACATGACTTCGGTTTACAATTGTGTTATATAAGATTCTCTTCTTTCTTTTTATTTCTGATTGGTGTTTTACCATTGCAGAACTAGTACATTACCCGGAAGCTAGTATCTCTTTTTTTTAGTGCGGCCCCGTACCCATATAGGCGGATACTAATCACCGCATTTAATTTTGACGCACAGTTTCCTCCCTAGAGGGAGGCACCTGAGCTCTGACGATGCGAACCTGTAATAGGATTTAATTTTGTCGAGAGCTCCCAAGTCAAACAGATGCTCTCGGGTGCTTTTACATGCCGTATAATCATACGACATGGCCGCTGTCGATTTTCTGCATCATAAAAATTCCACCGACTTGCTTTGGGATCGAATCCGCAACCTTAGGTGCAGAAGTCCAGTGACAAACCAACTGCACCACCCAGCCGGCGTGTTATCTAAGATTTTACTAAGCATTTTTTTTTCTAAATTATTTTCTTCCGTCTTCAACCCCAACTATATTTGTATGCGAAGTTATACCCCGACTTACGCGAATTCGACTTACGTGATTATCACTCAGTTTTACCTATCGCGTAAGTTCGGGGTATTACTGTCCTCGATTATCGTGAAAAATAAAAAACCAAGGGAGAAAAAAGACAATTTTTAAAGTTTTAAAAGTCTGGAAAATAAATGAAAGACCTAAAAAAAGGCGTCTCAATTGTTTTAGTTTCGGTTTATGCTTCAATACAGTGTTAAAGGAAGTTAAATAACTGGCTAAATAATATACCGTAAAATCCGGTGTATAAAGTGCACTGCCGTATAACGCACATTTATGCTTTCAAACTACATTTTTTAATTTTGAGGTGTATTCACCGTATAACGCGCACCTTGTTTTTTTTACGAAGAAACCTAAAATGTACTTATGTAGTGTTCGTATGTTCTGAACTCATTTATTCGAAGTATTATCCCAGGTTTTTGCGAACATTGTATACTTCTAGAATTACAACTCTTAAAGTTCATAAGGTATGTAATTTTTTAAAAAAAATAAACAGTATTTCGGTCTATGTTGAAGTCTATGCTCATCTTTTTTATTTTTAATGCTATTATTTTTATACCCGGCGTATAACGAGCACCCATAAATTTTAATCTCATTTGTTGGGATAAAAGTGCGTGTTATACGCCGGATTTTACGGTACCTAGAGTTACGAAGTTTTGTACATATATTTAGAAAATTCACACAATCAAAACGAGGCAATAAAAAAAAATTCAATATTTTGATCACTTTTGTAGTAAAGAGACCCTTTAAAAATTTCTTTCACAATTCTTAGCTTAAATATTTGATGAGTGACAAACATAATGCCATTGCAAGCTATACTAACTCATATTTCCTTTTATTTCTGTATAGAGTTTTAAACTGTGTATATACGATACAAGAAAGGAGCCTTTGTATTTATTCAAATAAATAGATTGCTTCATGATAATTTACTATTTAACTTGTTGACAATACAATTCAGGAATGGCGGAAGTTATTAACCCATTGTATGATTTTTTTATAAAAAAAAGCAATATTTCTCCGGTGGGAACAATCTTGATTGTTTACTTCTAGGAAAAAATTATTACGCATAAACTAATTTAGTTATTTTTTTTTCTTTAAAACTGCTTTCGTGGATGGTTGTTTCGCGAAAATATAATGTAAGAAGTAAACTACATTGAAAAAAAGCTTATAAATCAGCGTTTCTCAAACTGTGGCCCCTCCCCAGGAGGGGGGCTTGATAATCCTACCAGGGGGGTGCGAGCATATCAAAAATAAAAGACAAAAAATTATTAATTCACTGAAAGGAATCATTATACAAAATACATTCTGAGATAATAAAAAATACATATTCATACAACTTATAATAATAATTTAACTTATAAATGTATCAGTTTAGTATCAGTTATGCACAATGTATTTTGATCATTAATTCATCAATATTAAGTAAAGTACAAGCTTAATAATTACTAGTGACCCTATGGACTTGTCATATACAAAATTTTATGCAAAATTTAATACTTATCTTGTTGTAGCTATAACGCCAAAGTACATTATTATTGTATGGAGGGGGGGGGGCACCATGAAAATTATGATTGAAAATTGGGTCGCAATCATTGAAAGTTTGAGAACTGGTATAAATGGGTAATATTTTTGATGTTTAAAATCAGTTGAATGAGAATATACACACATATACATAAAATTGGGTTAAAGTGTAGTATGGGGGCAATGTCAATTGACGATGTCAATTTTTTTTGGTGACCAAAATCGATCGCCAAGCTACTTCACTTAGCAATAGGGGTCCGGAAGCCAAAATGAATTTGTGATATCACCATAATATTTATATAAAAATCGCCAAATCCAAAGAAAAATCACCAAATCGAAAGCCCCCCTATACTACTCTTGAACCATAAAATTGTTTTAAAAATGTTATTGAAAGAAAGAAATATTGAAATTCAGTTTTTTATGGCAAAAAATGAAAAAAGTAGGATGTATTTCCAAACATTAACATTTTATGAAAAATGCTAAATTAATAATATTTTTCCTATACAGGAGGATTTGCTGCCGGGCCGACAAACTGGCAGGGTATGCAAGGGGGTAAATAGGAATGAAGGGTCGCAAATACCGCAGGTGTGAGGTATGGGCTAAGAAACAGAAAAAAAGATCAGAAGCACCAATACATAAATAGGACAGAAACCATTTTATTGGAAGGTTGTGCTACAACAGGTGTTCAAAAATATGGCCAGAAGTTATCTGATAGGCCTGACAGTGACGCTGCATGAAGTTCCTTACGTTTTGAAAGATTCCTGGCATTTCACGTATTCTCTCGGCAGCTACAGATATTCGAGCGTTTCCGTCAACTGAACGAACAGACGTCTTGTACACCAAAATCTTTATATGTACCTAGAAGTGCATGCACTTTTGAACACCTGTCGTAATACAATCTATCAATAAAATGTTTTCTGTTTTGTTTCTGTATTGATATTTCTACTCTTTTTCTCTGTTTCTTTACACTTGAAACTGCGGAATTTGCGACCCTGCATTCCCATATAGTTAGTTAGAATAGTTAGTTAGCTATTCTGTACAAATTCTGAACTAGGACTTTTGAAATACATAATTTCGAAGTGGATTTATTCATATTTCATTATATCAGAATAGAGAAATTTTTACATAAAACACACCACTTATTATTTCAATTGATTGTGGCTCTGAAAATAATGTGGGGACCGCGGTAACCAAGTGGTCTAGGCATCGAATCGTGGCTAGCGTGTCATGAGTTCGATCCCAGTACCACTGCAAACCCGACGTATAGGGGAGCGATGCATGTTAAATCTGTCGAGAGTTCAAACGTCCCCCCGTTGGTGTGGTGTGGTAGTTAGGAGAGGGGAGTGCCAGCTCAGGTGTCGACCGCGTCACTTGATCGTGGTTCAAAATTACGCGGACCGTCCCCAAAAGCCCTCGTGTTGCTGGTCAGCGGGATGTTAATATTCATTTACTCACTCACTGAAAATAATGTGAACTTTTCAAAAATATTAGTTCAATCTTTGTATAGAAGTTCGAACTATACAAGGGAAAATATTGTAATTATTGAGGCATTCTTCCCATTAAATTATAATATTTTTAAAAAAAGGTCACTTTTCCTTCATTTTTTGCCAAAAAATTGAATTTAAATAATATTTTGTTCTAATTATGCTCAGTAAACAATTTTATATGTATATTCTAATTAAATTTACACTAAATATCAAAAACTTATTTATTTATAACCTTTTCAAAATCACGGTTCCGAACGTTGTCATTGTAAAGAAACTAATTATTCCAATAAAGGTTTTTGAAATTATTGACTCTAACTAGAATATAGTAAATTCATTTCGGCAGAAAAGAATGAAATTATTTAATTATCACTTCAGTATGAAATCAGGAGAGGGGAGCTTCTCAAAATTTTAATGAAAAGATAGCATGTTTGGATGGTAATTTAACAAGTGTAATATTTTACTTTTGCCGAGAGAACAAGATAATTTAAAGTTATGTGTTCATTTAACTGGAAGGTTTCGAGTTGTAACTACGCGGGAAGTAATTAATTTTTACCCGCCATAGAATAAATGGATTTGTATATTACTTTCATTGCAAATACTCGATACCTATGTCGCTACTAGGAAATATGTTAATTACCACGACTGAGAAATGTTTCCTACTTGAGGTTTTCTTTTTTGTTTTTACACCATTTCAATAATTCATATTAGTTGTGTTAAAATTTTGAAAATTTAGGATACTTTTACGTTTTTGGCAATTTTCTCTATCATAACGTCTAAATATAAAATTTTGGATTGATTTATTAGAGGTCTATATAATTAAGCCGTTGTGTCTAGACGCGATTCTGCTTTAAAATGATTTTCTGTTCAACTTTTCGGTGTTCTTTTTGAGGAAGTCACTTCACATAATTTGTTTCATCAAAATCAATGTCATAATATCGTATTGTTACGGGCATATTGGTCTTTGCTCGCTTTTCTGCCGAAAAGGTATTGTGAATGGAACGAATTTGCAAGCCACCATGGAATACTTTTTCTAAAACGAAGAAATAATAAATCTGGTCGCCAAGTGTTGCCAAACCACCAATTTTGGCGACAAAAATAGATGCACTTAGAAAAATTCAGATGAGTCTAGAATGATTATTTCACAAGAAAAATTTAGTTCCTAGAAGGTTCTTTTTCCAATATTTGCAAGGAAGATTTAAGAAACATTGGAGGGGAACATATAGCAGCTACTTCTTCATTCAATTCGACTCTGTGAAATTGTTATTACGGATTTTAATTGTGTTCGATATTTGATTTTTTAAAATCTGTGCTATTGTAGCTTTGCCTGAATCTCTTCTAATGTGTTATTTGTTACTTGTTGGAAGAACAGAGAACTCCTGAATAAATTACACGATTTATTTAGAAAGAACTCTCCTGTTAAATTTATGAACCTTTTCTGCTGTTGAAAGACGGTCAACAATATGTTGAATTTAATCTATTTTACTCATAATTAAAGCACATGTTCACTTCAAAGTCCCTCCAAAAAATAATATTCTTTTTATATCTACATTATTTTGTAAGTGTTACATCTATAGCCTCTAAAAAACTTAATGTAAAAAGGTAACATTCAAGTTCTTGTTACGAGAATAGGATTATATAGGGATCTTTTTTTTAAACTTTATTCTTAAACTTTGGAACGTGATTTTACCAACTATCTTCCCTTTCCCTGAAATACTTATGGAAATTGCAATGCATTTTAATTTAGAAGATCTTCAGAGTCATAAAGACCGCTGTGGGTGAATTTGATTTCGTCTCGAATTTTTCATTTTCATATGACCCTGGCTTAAATTACAAATTTTATCTTCAACCTTCAACAATGCGACCCTAGAACTAAAACAACAGCCTGCTCCTTCTCTAGATAGACATTAATTGAAAGATAAATAAAATTAAATAGTTTTATGGAATTATTTCTGGATTCAATTATATACTATAAATGTTTTTTGGATCGTGCATGATTTGAAGTAATCTAAATTTTATTTCTAAATTTTTTTATGTTGAGCAGTTGAAATATCTTCGAGGCATTTGGAGGTTTTGTAAGCAAAATAATACATATGTTTTATGTTAATAGTTTTTTCTTACTTCATATGTAAAATAAAGGGGAAAAAACATTGAATTCGTCCAAGCATTTCCAAATATTTCTCATTAATATATTTTAATGAATTTGTAATAGCTGTATTTTTCTTCCTAACCTTTTTTTCATGCGTTTTTTCCCGTTACTGCATATTTTTTTTTATTTCTTCGAATAGTTTTGACTTGATAAAAAAATATACACAATTCAGCAGGAAAAAAACTTCATTAATGACTTGTACTTTTACAAGCATCTATAAATTTACTTAATTATTCAAAAATTCGAAAAAGATTTTCAATGATGCTTGATTTTTTTGTGTAAAATATATTCAGGCACTTAACTGTAACTTAAAAATGTAAAATTGCATTTTTGCGAAATAAAAAAAAAAAAAAATGGTATCTATGACATATCTTCCTTTTCTCTTCAAAAAGCTGTAACATTCTACCGTTTTGCGAAGCATGCATGGAATAAAAAAAAGTTCTAGTTCTCTAGAAAGAACTGTCGTCATATCGCTACTTGAGAGTTTAAGTGGTTTTTGATGGAATCTTCAAAGATATAAGTTTTCCACTCTTTTGAAGTTGGAAAGCATCTTGGAATTTTTTATATTCAACAAGGACTGTATTAATGTATTTCATTTAAATTTCGTGAGTTTATAATTGTTCGAAGAAGAATAAAGGGGAAAAAAACTTAAATGCGATAGCTATTTGCATTTGTTTCTGAAAAAGAATTGTTTGAATTACAACCGTATTTCTACTTTACATTTCAAATGTTAATATTCTGGTAATCGCCGTTTTTTGGCTAATGATGAATATACAATGTTTTAATTGCTTAGTCGTTTGTCGTCGTTAATTTGAATTTTCACTGGATCTCTAGTTAATTAAAGATCTTTTTGAGTTTTTCCTGTATTCAAAGAAATACTTATTTTTTTAATCATATGTGCAATATTTAATATCGTAATAAGCTGTAAATATTGTAATACTTAAGAAACTTATTAAAATTCATAATTCTTATCTAGTTACTAAATTATATTAGTCTTGATAAAAAAATGAGTAATTTTAATGAAATAGAATACAAGGTTAGATATTAAATGTAATTATTCATGGTAGAAAATATTCTTTGATATAAAAGGGGAATTATAATTAAAGTTTCACTTTCGAAATGCTGTAAAAGAACCACAGCTGAGAATGAAATAGTGAAAAGTCTATCCACTACGGCAAGGGCGTACCACATTGGATGGTAAAAATCTGTTTTAATTGTCCTTGGGCCAAACCCCGCATTAAAAGCAACAATGAAAACGCCTGAACAATCGCTAGACTTGTGAATGACATGTTCAGTGGTGCTGTCCACCATTTTCCGCCATAAGTTGAAGCCAATGAACCACAGCGGAGTGTGTCTGGGGTCCGGTTGAGAATGTGTTGCGCAAACGCGCCATTAAGTCAGCTAAATTTGAAATCGGGGTCACTGAATACAAAATTTTTAAGATAATCCACAGCCAGTAGTCATAAGGATTGAGTTTCAATGATCTTAAAAGCTAGGTTGTTAGAAAATGATGACTGATCGTTCTATTGCTTCCGAAATGTCTCTTGAACAGTAGCGTCGTTGACTTCACAATGTGTAGAGGTGCATCATCTTACGTTAAAATCTTAGGAGAGCCCACACCCTAGGCGACAAACCAAAAAGAGCGCCAAACCAGAACGAGATGGCGCTAAACGAAACTGACAATGACGGCAAGTGAATATCAGGGGACAAGGTGAATGCGTAATCAAAATATATGTAAGCTATACATAAATTAATCAAATATATTTAAGGTAAAAGAATAAAAAAAACAGCACTTACTCTCTTACTGCTGATCTTTTCCGAGTGGAGGGTACAGCGTAACCATGAATTCTTTCTTGTACTTCTGCAAACATCATGCGCAATTACATCTTTTTTCCCGACATCTCCATTCAAATCTCTCTAAAACAACACTCTTTCGTTCGTATAATCCCATTCGCTCATTACATTTAGGACATTCATAATTCGAAGCAATCAATCCTTCCTTACACCTTACAATCCATTTCTTTTCTGCCTTTAGCATTCAACAAAATAAAAAATTCTAAAGTATACTCACTCACACAATTATCAAGATAACTGTAAATTTTGTATGTTAGTTTATATATGATAAGCCTATGGGATCAAAGGTAATTATTAAACTTGTTCTTAACTTGGTATTGTTAAATTAAGTATCAAATACATTGTGCAGTACTGATACATTTATAAGTGTATTATATCAGTGTAAATGTGCAGTGATTTCTTATTATATGAAAATGTATTTTGTTTACTTTCAGTAAATTAATAATTTTTTAAATCTTTTGTTTTCGACTTTTCAATATGCTCGCGCCCCCTAGGGCGCTTCCCACAGTTTGAAAAACGCTGATTTATAACATCTGGTACATATATATTTATCTGAAACATAATATCAGTGTAAACGGGCATTTTCATTCTTTATTATGTCAGAATGTATTTTGTTTTGCATCCTTTCAGTAAAATAATTTCTTTTAAATATTTACTTGTGACTTTTCAATAAGCTTGCCACGTAGGATTATCTCGCCCCACAGTTTTAGAACTGTTTACTTAAATAAAACAATGTTCAAGAAATGGTGACTATAATTATATATATATTGTTACGTTGGTCGGGGTTCGAGAATTTTATGCAAGTCAGTTGCAAAGAATAAGACAGTTCTTTAAGAGCGATGAAAATTTATTTTCGTAAAAACAATCCTTGAGATACAGGATTCAACAGCCAATATTCACAGAATAAATTTCAGAACGTCTTCACACCTTTTACAGTGCTCAGACACAATTATCAGTGTCTAAAATACACGTATGCAAATGATTATTCACAAGCATAACTGAGCTAATTGGTAATCACGGTCAAAGTAAGTCTGCTAATCGCTAGTCAAAACAATACTCACACTAATCTCTAGTGGAAACAAGACTGATTTTCGGCGAGCATCTCCCTATTCATAGGCCTCGCGGGACTTTCGAGAAAGATCCACTTGCGTAATAGATCGTGAAATTATTTGATTTCTCCACTAATATCTAGAAGAATCCAGAGAGAGTTCCCGAACTCGCAAAAAAATGGTCACCAACCTAGTCGCCAGGAATGGTCACGAACGTAGTCACCAAGTCGACAAAAAAGATGCCAACTTGGCTTTATCGTCAAGTTCTCATTCAATCGCCATTATACGATGGACGCAATGGACGATGTTGCTTGCGAATATTACAATTTTAACATAAATAAAATTTAACATAGAGTAATATAAATGCATTACACATCCAAATACAGATTATTTACACTATTTCACACAAAATTCGTAACAATATAGATATATATTTGAGTTCAGAAACATGAAATGTGAAAAATAACCCACAAGATCCATTTCCAAGAGAATATTGTGGTGAAATTCTTCCCTTGCACGAACGAAATGCGTGATGGAAGACTGTTTTACACTCATACGATTCTAACATGCAAGAATGAACTTGGAATTTAAATATCATTTTGTCTTCTTAACATACGAGACGGGAGAGCAAATAGAAAGTTTGTTGTGAGAGAAAGTTTATGACCTCCTAATTGAATGAAACCGTCTCGGAAAAGTTTTCACTTCGGGCTGCTGTACTGTTCGTATTATGTGCTGGATATTATAAGTGTAATTCCTTTAGAATTATGAAAGTGTTGATCGATGTTTTGAAAGTTTAGCTCGGCAGAAGATGTTACTGAACTCATAGAGGTGACTCATTGTTTAAAATTCAAGTAGGTGGGTGTTTTTAGGAGTTATGTGTAATTATTTAAAAGTTTCTGATGATAAAGTTGACTTTGACGCAATGTGTCTCAAGGAGACCAGGTGCCAGAATTTTAATCAACCAATCAGCCAGCTATTTAATCTGGTAAGGAAGTTACATAATTCATGGCAATAATTGCACATAAATTGTTAATATAGAGGGGGAAATTAAAAAATAAATTTTAGCTCTTTTATTTTAATAAAATAGAGAATTTCAATTTTTATTTGTCAAAATGAAAAGTATTATTACGTTGTTCGGGGCTCTAAAGTATTTTATACAAATCTCTCGCAAAGAACAAGACAGTTCTTTAAGAGTGACGAGAATTTATTGTCGAAAATCCAATCCATGAAATACAGGGTTTAGCAGCAATATTCGTAGAATAAAACTCAGAAGGTCTTCACACCTTCAACAGCGCTCAGACACAATTATCAGTGTCTAAAATACACGTATGTAAAAGATTATTCACAAGCACCACTCGTCCAATTAAACAGCCGAGCTAAACGGTAATCACGGTCAAGGCAAGTCTACTAATCACTAGTCAAAGCAATATTAATTAATCGCTAGTTAAAACCATACTGACTCAGCTAGGTGAGCGTCTCCCTATTTATATTCCTCGCGGAACTTTCGAGAAAGATCCGCTTGCATTAGTGGATCTTTTCCACTAATTTCTAGAAGAATCCAGAGGGTCCCGAACTCGCCAAAAATGGTCGCCGACATGGTCAAGAAAGACGCAAATTGGCCGCCAAGTCGCCAACTTGGTCGCCAAAAATGATGCCAACTTGGGTCTATCGCCAAGATTTCACCCAGTTCTCATTGAACCGCCACTATACCGTAAGGGATGGCGTTGCTTGCGAATATATTACAATTTTAATATTAATTAAATATAACATAGAGTAATATAAATGCATTGCACATGCAAATACAGATTATTTACACTATTTTATACAAAATTCGTAACAGTATAAGCAACTCACTGTTGTTAGAAAATTACATCTAATCCAGCGAAACTCAATACGTAATCAAAAAGTCATTTGAAAATGTTGTATATCTAATAATCTCTAAAAATTAGTATGTGTGGAAGATACTTATTTATGTATGAATCAGAGTTTCAGAGAAGGTGTAGTTGACACGTTATTCAATGATATACTTGAAGATATAACGGAAAAGGAATAGGGTGACCTTTTCATCTTATCCAATAATGAAAGTTTTTAAAGTATACCATTTTCTTTAAATAAACAGTATCTGGATATATGTATAGAAACCTAATTTTTTTCATCTTCATCTCTTTAGTTTTAAAACTATCATTTTTATACCCAGTGTTTGCGTGCACACTTAAGTTTCGATCTAATTTTTGGGTTATGAGAGAGTCTTATACACGGTAGCAAAAAGTTTAAAGAAGTATGAAAATTTTGTGCAATTCTTGACAAAAATATATTTTAATATTTCAAATTTCTCATTTAAATACACGAAAAAGAAATATTTTCATTGAGTGGATATCAGTAATTAGCAAGAATTGTCATGTGTGTGTAAACCCGTATTATGTTGGGTTTATTGCACTTTTCACTTTATTCTTAAATAATTCATTTTACATATTGTAATTATTCCATTGGAGCTGTGGTATCCAAAGAGGTCGTAACTTTGTAGCCTTTAATCGAGCTGGAGGTTTATGTTCTGATTAAAAAAAGCTTGTTTAATATTCTGGGTTTTAGTATGTTTAATGGAATTCAGCCTCAAATCTTCATCGAAATAAGAATAGTGTACCAGAGCTCAAGTAGGCATTATTGTCACTCACGATGATTTAGATTTGTTAGAGAACAAGCTCCGTGGCCTATAGCTATTGTGTAGATTTAAAAGCCATTTCAAATTTACCAATAATTCTAAAGAGACGTTTTTCTTACCCGTTTACAATAGAATTTAGAACTGCTGTAAAGAAAGGCATTAAAAGAAATAGGGCTTCAAAGATTGTATGATAAAAAAAGAAATCTATTTTGAAGGAGAAAAAAAAAATCGATTCAACAACACAAAATGGGTGGTAAAATCGTTCGATAAAAATTGATGGAAAAGTGAATAAGCAACCTTGTACTGAACTGAAGTGGTTTCTAAAAGCCGTATAAGAACTTGCACATTCAACTATTCACTTGAGAAAAAGAAAGGTAAAGAATCTATTTGTGTGAAAATTAAAGTAGTAAAAAAATGGGCATTAGAGGATAAGTATATCTTGAGATCAAATTTGTAGAAAATAATTCAATATAAAAGCATTCCTATCATTTATATTGTTATATATTTTCAAATCAAATAATTAAAGTAAAAATCGCACTATTCGAAATATATTGAAATTTAAAAAAAAAATCGTTTTATCATTGTATGTGTTGAAACAAATTTAATCAATAACAAGCAATAAAATTTTTTTTTTTTTGACTTTAAAAAACTTTTCCTACTTTGAATGGACGAATAGAAAGTATTTTATTAACGATATAAAATTTGAACAATATATATATACATATGTCGGGAGAGAGTGAAGTAATAGCAGGAATTGAAAAAAGAGCATGATTTATTTGCCTTGTTTGTAACAATGCACACATCCGGGTTGATTAGTTTGGATGAAAAACCGGTTTTCGACGCGAACTTTAGTCATTGTTTTCACAGTTACACTGTTACAACAATGGAGACGAATCTAAATTGGTGTCGAAAACCGGTAATTAATGAACTAATATTTGAAAAAAAAAATACTGTATTAACATCAAGTGCCATCCACTACAAGTTTTAAAAAATTTATTTGAACTTGATTGGATGAGTAGAAAGTATTTTTATCAACGATTAAAAGTTTGAACAAGATATATATAGGAAGAGAGTGAGCTTATAGTAGGAATTGAAAATTGTACTCAACTCAATAAATTTGGAATGCAAGTCTCATGTAGTCACTCAAATTAAGTTTGTGTTGCCTATTTTCTTCACTTAGTTTTATAACGCTTAGTGTTGTTTTAGGTAATAGATACCATCATATACAGGGTGATTCAAAACTTATGCTCAAATTTCATGGGGGAAGTGGGGAATATGTCAGGAAACCCATTTCACATTGGGGAGTAAGTTCGCAAATGTCATCGACATGAACAAAATGAACGAGTAAAGTAAACACAAGGAAATAGTACACTTAAGTGGTAACGAATGTGACTTTTATTAAAACAAGGTAAAATCTAGGTTCACATCTGCTGCTGAAAATTGTGGCCGCGGTAGCCAAGTGGTCTAGGTATCGGATCATGGCTAGCTTGTAATGAGTTCGATCCCAGTACCACTAAAGACCCGCCGTGTAGGGGAAGCGATGCACGTTAATTCTGTCGAGAGCTCAAACGACCTCCCATTGGTGTGGTGTGGTAGTTAGGAGAGATGGGTGCCAGTTCAGGTGTCGTCCGCGTCACTTGACCATGGTTCAAAATTACGCGGAGCGTCACCAAAAGCTCTTGTGTTGCTAAACAGTGCGACGTTAATATTCACTCACTCACTCACTCACTCGCTGCTGAATATTGGGACTATTTACACGAACACAGGTTTCTCAGCACCGTTTTATTGACCGCTGAACATTTTCAAAAACGTCTAACATATCACGGACAACATTTCCGGCGGACACTATTCGTGTGACGAGATCCATTTCACTATCGACGGGGGGGGGGGGTCTCGTTCACATGGTTTTTCATGCCTCCCCCCCCCAGAAAAAGAAATCCAAGTGTGATAAGTCCGGTGACATGGGTGGCCGAGTGATCGGTTCACATCTGTCGATCCATCTAGCTCCAAATTTCGGTTTAAGTAATCACACACAAAAATTGTGCTATCTATGGGCTGGATCCCCGTCATGTTGAAACGACATATCTCGGAAGATATGCGCAGGAACAGCACCCAGAAAAGTTGGTAACACTGTCTCGAAAAAAATTAGGTATTTCCGGCCGTCTAATCTGGGGCGTTAGCCAGTAAGGTCCCAACAAACAGTCATCAATGATTTCAGTCCACACATTTACAGCAAAACGATGTTGCGCAGCTTGACTTTTTGTACCATGCTTGTTGTCGTAAGCCGACACATGTGAATTAGTGCATTAAACACACCTTCACTATTGAATGACTCTTCATCTTTAAAAAGGACAGAAGTTGTGGAAAATTGGGTTCAAAGGAACCTTCCTGCATGAACCAATGTGCCAATTTCACACGCTTCGGATAATCGTTAGGCTGCAGTAACTGCACCCTTTGCAGATGGTAAGGATGCACTCCCTGCTCGTGTGGTATCCACCACACTACTGACTGGCAGACTCCAAGCTATTGAGCAATAGCTCATGTGCCAGTATTCGGATTATATTAGAGAGGGTGGCAGGACTTGTTCTTTGATGTTGATAGTCGGCGTCAGTCGTCTTCTCCCCGTATCGTGTATGTTGTTACGTAGTGAACGGCGTTCACTCAGATTGTAATGCACACATGCAAACATTTGATATTGCGGTATTCTTCTGTTGAGGTATCGGTCTTCGTATACTTTTCTAGCACTATGGCCGCTTTCGCCAGCTGCCCCGTATGCGAGAGGCACATCTGTTAGCTCTTGATGCGTAAAACTATTCATCTCATCACTCAGCTCACACACTGATGACAGTGAGGAGCGGAGCACTTGTTGGGTACACACAGCGCTATATACATACGCATGCGTAAATTTGCGGACATACTTTCCTGTGTGAAATCGGTTTTTCAATGTATTCCTTACCTAAATTGAACGATAAGTTTTGAATTACTTTGTATATATAATAACTTCACCTAATTTAAACTCTAATTACATACATATTTTAAAATATTAATTACATGTGCAACTTTCGAAAACGTCAATTTTATTTCATTTCCCACGTTTAAAAGCATTAAATCATGTGTTATGATTTTTTTCCTGTTTCTGGAGAAAAAAATCTTAATATCTCGCATGTGCTTTACTCTCTAACTGTTTGCACCACAAACTTTTACCTAAATCCCTGTGCGTAATTTCTAAGAACGTTCCTATACTTTCCCTTCTTTTTATCATGTGAATCTATCTATTTTCTTCCCATTGTAATTCCTTAGCTGAGAGAATGTGCGGATTTCTTTTTTATTTGTAGTTAATAAGAATGGGAACAAAATGCCATCTACTTGTATTTGCATGCTCTTATGCTTTAAATAAATTCATTTCGACTCGAATATTCTCTTCGTCACGATTGTTTCCAAAATGTATTATATATATGCTTATACACGCGCCCACTCACTCGCATGCACATGCATACACACACGCACACATACATTCTCCTCTTTTATGCGTCACTATTATTGTATATTTCAATAGTCCAATTGAAGCACATGCATGCGAGGTAAGAATTTTCGAGTCTGTTTCCAAACTATAGTAAGATGGTAAAACCTCATCGAAATTGTATGTTTAATATATTCATTGGTACGTATTGAATATTTGTTCCAATGTCATAGTTTAACAGGAAATGAAACAGTGTTTAAATTATTTACGATTTTAATTTTTGTGCTAGGTATTAAATTCTTTTCACCTACACACACATTGATAATACGCCTTTGCATATTATCGACTGAGTTACGTGGTAAGTAACCAAAATTTTCACTCACGTGCACACACACGCACGCACATAGTTTTTGTTCTTAATCTCTGACCATAACAACCACGTGACGGCTTTTCTATCGTTGTTGAAAAAATATTTCGGGTTGTTACTTATAATAAAGTGTTCTCGATAAATAAAAAATATAGAATTTGTAAAACATTTAATTTTTTTCCGATTTTTTCACGTATGTTTGAAACAAATTCTAAAATTTCTAACTAGTGAAAGAATCATTCAAATAGTTGTTACAAAAATTTTACTTAAAAAAAAATCCTTGAATACGTGTAACTCCCTTTAACACTAAAAGAACAGTTCTTTCACTCAAAAGTATTTGGACCTGTCTGGACTCGATGCTGTAAAATTCTTTATCGATGTAATTTTCTCAAAGGAAACCTATATAAAACGCAGCTGGTAACTATTAGAAGAATCTCCGAAGTACTGTAGTTGAGGGATAGATGTGAGGAAAGACGATTTAGAACTATTACGTACTACTATAAACTGGAAAAACTATTGCAGGACTTTTGATCAGCAGTTTTTGGCATGGGCGTATAGATTTAGAAATAGTTATTACGTAGAAAAAAGACACTTTTTTCTAGTTACAGCTTGATATACATCAATAGCTGATTCCTTTGGTATAAAATGCAATTTTTAAATTTATTCATCAACGCTTCCAATTTTAAAATATTTAAACATTTCAGATTCGTAAATACACGTGTTTTCGAACGTTTTTTTAAAATTTGAAATAAAAGGAATTAAATATAGAAGCTTAACATGGATGTTTATTGGAATGTTGTGTTCCATTAATCGAACTACCAAGGAACAACTTATACAGTAAAGTTACGTCACTGACAACCAAACAATGACTATTGTGTTTTAGCCTATCAGTCATGGACTTGTAACCGGAGACCCACGAGTTCGAGCATCGTGCCATTGAAGACCTGCCGTGTAGAAGGGCTGATGTACGTTAACGCTGTCGAGGTTCAAAGTTCTCCCGTTGATGTGGAGGTCACGACAGCCTAATGGTCAAGGTCACGGACTCGTGGCAGAGGTGTGTCATGAGTTCGAGTCTAGAACCACTGAAAACCCATCGTGTAGAGAGGGCTCTGCAAAAGTCTCCCTGTTGGTTTGATGTGATAGAAAGAAGGAGGGGGGGCAAGTCAGGTGTCGTCTTCGCACTTGACCTTGACTCAAAATTACGATGTATGATGCCAATAGATTTGGTGCAACCTTATAATGCGACGTTAATGTAACTCTCCCTCACTATCGTAGAAGTGGTGTGGGTAGCAGAGTTCCGATGTCATTCTCCTCACTTGGCCATGGTTCAAAATCAAGAGGACCATTACCAATAACCGTAGTTTTGCTTTTTAGTGCAACGTTAATAAAACATTCACTGACAGCCAAACAAGTGGAGTGCCAACTCAGATGTCGTGCTTGCCAATCGATAGTGGTTCAAAATTACTAGGTTCGCGGCCAATAGCCCTTGTTTTGCTTCAGAGTGCTTCATTAAAACGATCAATAGATCAGTTTTACAGCCACACAACCATAGAAATTTATTATGCCCTCTATACTTAAATTAGTATAGAGGGCATAGTAAAGTTCTATCTATGCTATCTTTGTAAATGGCAGAGAACCTGTTGTTTATGTAGAATGTGATTAAGGGTTTTTGAAGATACAAGTGCTGTGGACTTATAATTTCTGTGGCATTTTCTGATTTTAGAGAATCTGTAAAACTTTTAAGTGTGTATACCATTGTGTTTAAGGAATTGGATATCCATATGCAAAGCAAATCGCGATGTAAAAACAGCCGCTAGAAGAGCAATCATACTACAAAGCAGGGGTGGGCAGACTTTTCCAGGGTACGGGCTACTTCTTATTTTTTCAAGGTGTTGCGGTCCACCCAGTGGCGTAGATGTAGTGAGCTAAAAGAAAGTATACAATACAGTCGGATCTCCATTTTACTGACCTCTATTTTCTCTATTTCGCGAACTTTTTCCTGGAACCAAGAACATTTTACGATTTTCTTCGTAAAATAACCTCCAAATAGCGAAGGGCATTTTCTATTCAAGGAAATTTTCTCTTATGATTCGATTTTTTCCTCTGTGTTTTTTAAAATACCGTATTTACTCGAATATAAACCGCACTTTTTACCCAATGTTAAAGCTGCTGAAAATTGGGCTCGGCTTAGAATCGAAAGGGAGAAAAAATTTGTTGGATTTGTATTTAGAACAATAAAAAAGAGCTTCATGCATGTATTAATTCATTTTAATACTGATAAAATAACTAATAATTCCCTTCTTTTAGATTTCCCTTTTAAATTTATTTTAATTTCGTGAAATTGGATATCGATAAACTATTTTAGACTATTTTTCAATTTTCATAAAATCTTGTTGAGAATTTGGGCACGGCCTACAATCGATGGCGGCTTAGATTCGAATAAATACGGTATTTCTAGACCTTCGTATGATGGAATAATTATTATTAAAGGTGGTCCACCGGTCGATCGCGATCGACTTAATGCCCACCCGGGCTATAAAGCATGCTAAAGACTATGGAAAATGTATTTCACCTAGAAGAGGAAAAACTTTAGCTGTTTAATCATGGATCTTGTTAACGCTACCAATATTCCCATATCTCTCCCCTAAACATTTTATGGCAATTAAATCGTGTTTGTTTATACGAACGCTGGAGACCTATTTAATAAACTACACGACGAGTAGATTATGTTGATGCTCTATGAGCATATTCATTGAGGTCAGCTTGGGGTAGAGCGATGTATGTTGAAGAATGTCGATTCATCATCAAGAGTGATTTTAGATAATGTTTTAATGTGGGGAAAGGGGGAAACTCGTTATCCTCCACAGAAGGTACACGAAGCTTATGGTTTGGTCAAAGAGTAATGGTGGAGGTGAATTTTATGCAAAACTTAAAGGCAAAACTTTTGTCTTTGGCATAGGTACTACGATATTTCAGCGCTATTTTCTTTGGATATAACAACTCTTTTTGTTGGGAGATAGATTCAAATCTTAATGGGGATTACATGCCCGTTAGAAACAACTGAAATTTTTAGGATGATTAAAAAAAAAATGTTCAGTGCATGCACGATCTGCACGTTTAAAACGTTTGAAGCCTGCCTGGTGAGGTTCGCTTGAGAGACATGAGGTTTGCGAAGAAATTCTTCTCCTTGATCAGAATAAAAGTCCAATGTCACCTGGAGAGACGAATAGGGCATAATTCTTCAAGATCTATGCTGCAGTTTACCGGAGAGTTTTCAATTGTCCTCTAAAATAAATATCAAATGTAAATAAGTGCGTAAGGATCTTATATTACTTATTAGCCATTACCTGCTTACTTTGCTGGATATTTCGTTTTGTTGAATGACTGTTGGAATATTTGCCTTATTTTTTATTAATAATATTTTATTTGTGTGGCAACAGTAAAAATTAAACAATATACAGGGTGTCCAGCCTTAATGTGACCCAATAGCTAATTCCCGAACCGTTCGGTTTAGATATGCACTTCCAATTTGAAAAATGTTTTAAAAAAGGTAAATAATGTTTTTACGTGCTTTTCGAACAAAAAAAAAACTAATTTACAAAAAAATTACAAAAATTAAATTTTTATACGGTCCCCAGGTCTTATCACTTATATTTAGGAAAAGATGCAGTACACAAAAACAAAGTAAACACAAAAAGTTTCATTTTATTATGATAAAAACTGACCTAGTTATGCCTACATAAATTTGAAGCATTCGAGTTGCTCAGAAAAGGGGGTCGTATATAAATTTAGTTTAGACAACAATAATTCACTATCTACAGAAAGAGCAAATGAAAAACATCATAGTAATATTAAAACAACGTAGTAAACATCATAGATTGACAATTTCTATTGCTGTATGACAAACAATAAAAATTAAATTAAAGAAATACAACTTGTACCGAAAAGATTAAAACAGCTTGTTTTAATAAATAGCAGTAAAATAATACAGGATTTACCGTTTAAATAATAGCATAATGTGTGGAATCATGCGCCAATCATGAATCAGGGGCTTTATTATATCAGAATGACCAAATTAACTTAAATAATGGTGAAGGCACGAGGAGTGACACGAGGCAAGGGGATATGTCTGTGACAACTCACAGTTTTATACAAACGTTGAACCGCACGGGCAATTGTACAATAAGATGTCTTCGAGCGGGAAATTTAATGACATAAAGTGTTGCCGCCTCTCTCTTATTTCGATTACACTGCACATAAAACAGTACCATTTCGCAGTATTTCTCATTTGTATACATTTTGTTCTCCCGTACTAGAATTCGTAATATTAGAATACGGCTGTATGCTATTCCTAGCGACTACACAACAGATTTTTAACGTTCGTCATGATCAGCAAAAACACAGCAAATCAGACTGATTGCATAGCATATAAGTCTATTTTTTGAACTGCTTTTGAAATGTTTTCTTCCAAAATATTTTATTTTTTCTATGTTTTACACGTACACAGAATAAATTTTATTTCTTAAGTACTCAATTATTTTATTATTAACGTATGCTTTTAAATTTAAAAACGATTTACATAAAAGTGACGTGCAAGAGTGAAAGTTTCCTGGCAGAGTTCCAACTAATTTCACTTTGGAGACGAACCCTTTCTAGATTCTTGAAAATGGCTAAAAAAATGAGTAAAATAAATGTTTTTCTAAGTTCCATAACTTGGCCAGTTTTTATCGTAATAAAATGAAACTTTTTGTGTTTACTTTGTTTTTGTGTACTGCATCTTTTCCTCAATATAAGTGATAGGACCTGGAGACCGTATAAAAATTAATTTTTGTAATTTTTTTCTAAATGGGTTTTTGGTTCGAAAAGCACGCAAAAACATTCTTTACCTATTTTAAAACATTTTTTAAATTGGAAGTGCATATCTAAACCGAACGGTTCGGGAAGTAGCTATTGGGTCATATTAAGGCTGGACATCCTGTATATAGGTTGCAGGTGTCATTGCACGTGCGGTGATCATATCCGTAAAAGAAGCCGATTCACAGCTCTGTGGCGGGAAACGTTACACTATCCTTGTCATAAGCTTTATTTTCTTGTTGTTGCTGTTGTTTCTGTTCCGGGAATGCTCTTATAAAAATATTTCTAAATTAGAAATTTTGAGTTAGGATCATTGTAGAGAAAAGCGCAATATTATCCAGCGATGCCTTTCTGAATTCTTTCATACATGTCTACAATCAAAAATCACTTCCTTTCTATAAAAACATATAAAATTCATATACATATAAACGTATTTAAATTAAAAATTTTATAATTCAATACTTTCCACGATATTTATATTGTATAGAGTGTTTTGTTTAATTTTAATAAATTATCAAATAGTTAAATAATTCGTTTTTTTAAAAAAAAATTTTGCGCATTCTTGCAGACATGCATTTCTACTTTATTTAAAATGAACTTTTTAGAGCATTATAGGGGCAATCAGATTATTAGAATTGCACCAATTTCTCAATAGTTTGTAATGTAATTGTTTAAAGGTCTAGACGGAATAATTTTTGTAATATAAACTAACTTCTGTATAACTATTTCAATAGTTGAAAGCCCATTATGAAGTTCATTAAAGTGTCAAATGTACTAAATGTGTTATACAGATAATTTTGTGTGATTTCCATAATAATGTAATTAAACTATTAACATTATCAATGTATAAATGTTTCGCTATTAAAAGGGAAATGCAATATTCATTATTACGCCATATATATCTTAGTATTCTCACCACACATGTTCTTATTGTAAGATTTACAAAAAAAAGGGGGGTGGGAGTAGTTGGCATTATTATACTTGACTTGCTATTGGAAATATTGAATTATTTGCGATATAAAATATCTTACATAGTTTTGTATCATTGCATTTATTTTTAAATATTTTATTGTTTAATTTTCATATAAATTATAAAACGAGCTACTGAGCTTAGTGCCTTTGCATATGTAAAATTTAAAATAAATATTATAAATCGCTTTTTCGAGGTATTTTATTTACAATAGTTATAATTTTGCTACATTTGGGGGATTAGTATAACGATTTGCATTTATCATTTTGTCCGTTTTTTTAAGAAATAAAAATATTTCTGCGTTTTAACCTTATAATTGAAAAAAAAAGCATACACAGCGATTAAAAACATTGAATTTTGTGGAAAAACTAATGTCTGTGGGAAATTAGAATAAAAATAAACTAAATTTGATATCAATATTCTGTAATTTGAAAATGTTAAGGTAGTCTATTTCTGTAATTGCAAATAAGCAACATAACAAGTAATATAAATTTCTTTTAAAAGTCAATTCCTACTTAGATCAACAAATAATCCCGGGGTGCCCTAGTGATCTTTTCCTTTTCCCACGGGGTTTACTGTCTTTAGTAAACATGGGCTTCACGAACCCGGGGTACCCTAGTGATCCTTCTCTATTTTTGACCCTCTTTCTTGTCATTCAATTCATTCATTCTTTCTCTTCCCGTCTAGACCACAGAAATTAAAACAAATGTTTGGCGCAGTATAGCCGAAACCGGCTCTTGCGCCAATAAACAACAAAATTAATCAATCAATTAGATCAACAAATAAGCATGTTATTTTAGTTATTTTTTATTAAATAATTACAATTAGTATAAATATCTAAATACATAACAGAATCACAAAAATAAGTTGCATAATTTTTTTCTCCTATATAAAACTAAAATTAATTAAATTTAATTAATGAAATTATATTTGAAAAAACTGTATTAACATCACGTGTCATCTACTACAAGTTTAAAAAAATGTTATTTGAGCTTGAGTGGAGGAATAAAGAATATTTTATTAACGATCGAAAATTTGAACAAGATATATAAATATATATCGGGAGAGTGTGAACTAATAGTAGGAATTGAAAACCGTAACGAAATTGTAATTTGCTAAAGTAGAAAATTGTCATGAATGATAAATAATGCATTATATTTTTTTTAGTAACAGCTCCAAAAATGACGAGATGGCATGGGAGATTTATACATAAGACACAGATAAAGTACACTCTCCATCATAAAAAGCGAATGGGAAATAATTGCGTATATACATATCGTAGTATATAATATGCCAATGATTAGCTTTTGACTGCAAAGTAGATGGAGCTTCATTTCATTGCAAAGAAACATCCGGATCGTGTAAAAAAAGGACGGACATTCCAATGAGAAGATATAACTTCAATCCGAATGTGGTTCTGTGGATCCTCGTTCAGTACATCAGTGCCTCGTAGCTCGATTTGCAAACAGTATATCATCACTTGAGAGAAGACATGCAATTTGACTAGAGGAATCAAGATGTCAAGGAGGATGACTAAAAGGAACTAATCTGCAGTATCACTCCTCATTTAGGTTTGAGCCATTATACCAATCCAAAATAATAGCAGAAATACATGAAAAGTGTCTGTAAAGAGAGTCAAGAACGAATCACTCGATTTATAAAGACGATGAAGATTGAACATGAGGACAGAGGGATCTACCAATCTTCTCTGCCTGCTAATGAGCGTATTCGTATTAACAATCTGAAGTGTGACTGGGATAACACTGAACCTAATGCCCATTCATTGATGACCTAGCCATGAAGGTGTGGCGGTGGTATCTATATAAGCCAGTAACAGCCTCCGGACTGAAGTAAGTATTTTGGTCCAGTGGTATGTTACGTGCTTACGGAACAGAAGGTGCCTAGATCGAATCTCTTTCATTGGTGACCCTGGCTGAACTTAGAAAAAACGCAACCTTCACGCAGCTGCCGTGGCGCCATCTACCCGCCGCAAAAGCTATCAAAAAAGCCGTCAGATCCACATGATGCAACAATGAAACCGTCAGACTCACTTGACGCAACAATGAAACCGTCAGACGCACTTGATTCAAGAATCAAGCCGTCAGACACACTTGATGCAAGAGCAACAACTCACACGCTCGCTATAACAATTATATAGTTCGTTCACCAACCGGCTCACTAGTAGGGGAGTGTGGCGGTGGTATCTATATAAACCAGGACCAGCATCCGGACTGAAGTAATCATTTTGGTCCAGTGGTATGCTACAAGCTTACGGAAAAGAAGGTGCCAAGATCGAATCTCCTTCAAAGGATTTAGGTCACGGATGTAATTATGCGGATTGCTCCTTATCGTTGAAAATCGCCAAACCCGTTTGCGTATTCCAGGAGCATTTGACCTGGAATCTCGCGGACTGCATCAGAATTGTTTTCATTGGACCAGAGGTGGGCTTAAACATTATTATTCGTGCCATCATATAAAACAAAGGAAGGGAAAATGGTTGTTTGTTGCACACGTAAAAAGGAAATTGGTCCCTTTAACAATTTTATGTTATGAGGAATCTAGGAAAAAAAGGATATGTATATCAATCGGATGTAATTATTGTAGTTAAACCATGAATAAAAATTGAAAGTACAAATACCTTGATGTCTTTAGTATGGTGTTAACAAAAGCAAATTTAATTTTCCGGGTGTTTGGTAAGTGAAGGTTTTTGGAAAATGTGTTGCTTTTTCATATTGTTAAAAACACGAGTTTGTGCAGTGCGACGTTCGAGTTGAGTTGTGGGTTCAAATCTTAAGATATTAAATCTCTGTCGGGCTATTACCAGATGGGCTGCTACACGAACTCTGAAATTTTACGAAATACTCACTACCCAGCTGATTATGTGAAAGGAAGGAAAACAGAATAATAGAGCAGCGTTTCTCAAACAATGGGGGTGCGCCGCGAGCTAACTCCACGAGGGGGGAGCGAGCAAATTGAAAAGTCGAAAACAAAAGATTTTTAAGAACTACTACTAATTTACTGAAAGAAAACAAACAAGTACATTCGGACAATAAGAAATAAATACACATTTATAATGATATAATAGACTTTTAAATGTATCAGTACTGCACAATGTATTTTACAGTTAATTTAACAATACTAAGTTAAGAACAAGTTTAATAATTACCAGTGGTCCCATGGGCTTCTCATATACAAAAGTATATACAAACATTAACACTTATATACATAATTTGTACGGTTTATAATTAATCCTTTCACTACCGATTAATAGTTATGCGATTCGCTCCCCAATGCCCCCGTTTTCCTTGTAGGCGTGCGTATGATGTATTGGGGTGGTTGTGGAAGAAAAAGGCACAAATAAATAAATCCTTCGCAAACACTGTCAAGGTCCCTTTTTTGCATTCCAAGGCCTTCGCATTAATTTTATGGATAGCAGTTAACAGAAAAGATCGTATTTAGGAAAGGCGTATATATACGTTCAGGGAAAATAATGCTTTGGCTGAGTGAGACGTTTATATATGATGGTGGCACTTAAAAGGTGAAAGTCGTATTTTTGCTTTAGCATCAAATCACATTTTTTCCGTGTTAGAAGTTCACAAAAACAAATGTATCTTTACTATCCAATAACGACGAATTTATACATTTTCCTGTTATATAAATAATATAAAGGAGAGAGAGAGAGTGTGAGAGTGTACTTAAAAGATTTTTGCGGTAAGTTTTCTCATTTTTGTCCGTAGCGAAACTATTTAGTGTCTTCATAAATCGAAAGACAGACTATTAATGACTTCTCATCGAGACTGCTGACAGCGAGACGAAATACAAACGGATGAAACTCAACTTCTGACCGTGAATGACTCAGCACTTAGGGCAGAATAATGATTTTATATCGAAAAGATCGTAAAACATCAAAGCACCAGTGGTCTAATAACATCCGCCATCCATATACTATTATTGTTGAGATCTAGACGTAAAATTAATTTCGTTTTGATCTCTAACGCAAATAAAGATATAAAATAATAACAGAACTGTTCTCTTAGAGTAATAAATAAACTTCTCAGAATTAAGTAAAACAGAAGTTTCACTGAGAAAAAGAACTTGGGAGTATATAATCTTAAAATCCAAACCATCAGCCATCCCTTTCAATTCCGAGCTTCTTAATTTTAAAATGCATTTATTTTTCATCCTGAAATTACAGCCCATTCCATAATTTACTCACATTTTTCATTCGTGATTACATTTGATTGCATATTTTACTAAATTCAAATGTTATTTCTTGTTACTTTTGTGGAGTTTGGAATTTTGCTTTGGATTTAAATTTTGATCTCCGAATATTTTCTTAAATTAAACATATTTCTACGGGGAGGGAGGAGTAGAGGATATGAAGGAGCATATGTTTTATCTTTTTTATTTCAAGAATTTTTTAATGTGCTTCTTTAATACAGTTATGCACAACAGAATACGACAAACAGCTTATTTATCCAGATTATTCAGTTCACCTTTTGTTTTAGAATAAAATCAATAACAAAATACTCCTAAATTCAAGAAAATTTCAATTCGTAGGAATAAATATTTACTAATGCGTTAAATTAAGGAAATGTAAACTGTGCATTTTAGTACTAGTTTTTTTAACTGTAGAAGTAAACTGAGATGAGAAAGTTATATCGTTACCTACCAATTTGTGCAACGAAACGCATGTAGCCGCAGTAGCAGAATGGTTATCCAGCGACACTGAAGCCCCCCCCCCCCGTCTGAACGGGCTGATGCTTCTTAAATCTGTCGAGGCTCAAAGTTCTCTCCTTGGCGTGGTGTGGATATGTAGAAAAGGGAGTGACAGCTCAGCTGTCGTCTTCTTCACTTGACCGTGGATCAAAATTACGAGGTCCGTCGTGTTCCGTCAGAGTGTGCCGTGTATTAAAGTCGAATCTAATGAAATCGACGAAAGGTATTTAAGGACCCCATCTATCGCTCATTTAGAATTCTGTAACATAAGAGGTGGCCACGATGGCCTTATGGTCAAGGTCATGAACTCGTTGCTGGTGTGTCATATGTTCGAGCCTAGTGCCACTGAAGACTGACCGGCCTTGTAGATCGAGCAGGTGCACTTTAAATCTATCGAGGGGCTCAGATGTCTTCCCGTTATAGTGGCGTGGATGCTATGAGAAGAGGGTGCCAGCTCATTTGACGCCCTCATCACTTGACCACGGTTCAAAATTACGATGTCCGTTGCCAATAGACCTCTTGCAGGTTTATAATGCCTCATTAATGTTGTGTTTGGGGTGTAGTTCGTTTGCTAGTACAACAAACCAAACTGCTTATTCTAACAGTAACAAAGAAAAGGGGACTACACAATTACACAAATACTATACTAAATTAAACACGTAGCATTTCCAGGTGACTAAAAGTTCTTCTGTTACGTACTCGTCCTTTTCTTTTGGTCTCTCTCTGTATCTTCGTTCCCTCTCTTCATTTCAGTTGTCTGTTCTGTCTCTCTCTGTCACGTGCCATGACTGCGGCAAGTGCTGCCATCACATGAGCCCTTCACATTAATATAACTCTCACTCAACGTAATGCTAATCCTGAAGAAATCTTACTTTCCTTCTCAAATTTAGACCATTGCATAATTTTGAATGTAATAACTTGCATCCGAAAGAGCGGGAAAATAATTAAGGTTTCTCTGGACGATGAAAGTAGAATTTTCGTAGTAATATTACGTTCAAGAATTAACAAGATATCATTGGCATAGCCAAGTAATTTTAGCGCGTTTTTCACATGTTGTATTTTACAATAATGCAACTAATGAACTTTTTACTAACAAAAAGCAGTACTGTACCACTCCTCTAAATGATTTCTGAACTTTTATTGTGAAGATTTCCTCCAAAATGCAGGTAGATTTTTTTTAAAAAAAACTTTTTGCAAACAATAAATTTATAGGTAAAATTTGGGAAAATATTGTTATAAACTAGCGAAATTCAGCAAAATTTGTTGGAAAATTCGGGAAAACTATGGGAAAATTTAAATACGATTCGGCTTATCTAGGGCACAAATGCGACCCAATGCCGAAACCCGAGGTCAATTGGTTGCTTATTGGCTGAGAAAAAGGTACGACAAAATATGAACGAAGACGAAATTGCGTCCTAATAGCGCTTTTGTTCCTCTACGTGAAAAACGCGCTAAAAATGACCGATAGACAAGAGCCAAGATGAATTATATGATGGTATTGCCATTATCTCTGAATTTATTGCATCATATAATAGATTGAATTCACTTCTATTGCACTCTCTTGGCAATACAAAAGTAAAATTTAGAAAGGTTAGTAAATGAAATGTTGGAAGCTAGAATGATGAGACATGTTCTGTGGAATCTATTTAATACAGCGTTTCTCAAACTGTGATTCGCCCTGCTAGGGGGGAGGCGTGATAATTCTACGAGGGGTGTGCGAGCATATTGAAAAGTCGAAAAAAATGCTTAAAAAATTATTAATTTTCTGACAGTAAACAAACAAAAAATACATTCTGGCATAATAAAATATAAAATACGCATCTGCACTGATATGATGCATTTATGAATGTATCAGTATCGCATACAATGTATTTTTTAAAATTAATTTAACAATACTAAGTTAAGAACGCGTTTAATAATTACCAGTGACCTCATGGACCTATCATATATAAAATTTTTAGAAAAATTAACACTTATCTCTCTTGATAATTTGTACGGTTTATAATTAATCCCTTAACTACTGGTAAAAAGTTACACCATTCGCTCCCGTTTTCCACGTAGGCGCGCGTATGTGGTGTATTGGGGGGGGGGAGAAAATGAATAAATAAGGAAATCCTCTGATATAAGTAAATCCTTCGCAAACACTGTCGCACTTTATTGTATTCCAAAGCCTTCGGAATAATTTTATGGATAGCAATATACAGAGAAGGTCATACTTCGGAAAGACGTACATATACGTCCGGGGCAATTAACGCTTTGACTGAGTGAGACGTTTATATACGTCGGAGGCACTTAAAAGGTTAAAGTCGTATTGTAGCTTTAGTGTCAACGCTTAGCATTATTGAATTCAATACAGTGTTATTGTATGGAGGGGAGGGAGGCATGATGAAAGTTATGATTGAATATTGTGTCGCAATATTGAAAGTTTGAGAAGCACTGATTTAATATATTTCATATTAAGCAGATCATGTAAATTTATCTGTTTGGATCTTAAATTAATTCAATTACACAAAATTTGAAAACGAAAACCGTTACGTTGAGGATTTATGGAGTTTACCTACGGACGGAATGCATGATATATGTTCGTGCAAGCATTTACTTTCATCTATCGATTATGATTGTTAAAACATATGTTTCACTCACTTGGAAACAAATTTGTATTTTTTTCCCTGATAAATAACTCTTACTTCCGTCGTATATGGAACATTTCTCTGATTTATTCAGTAAAAAGAGTCATTAACGACTTTTTTAAGGAAAGAGATGAAGATTGAAGATGGTAGGGTGGATAAAAATTGGATTTATCAAGTTGACTAATGTCCGGTTGTGAGCGCTACTTTTCCCATTCTTTTCATTATTTCCATCGCGTCATTTTTCTTGCACTTTTCATAAATTTCACATTTCATTCTTATGGAACGGTATTTACAGAGAAAAATTGAATAAATGAATGAAAATATTATTTTGTATGCGTAGATTTGTTAAATAAATTAAATAAAATATTAGCAAGATAGAGTAGGGAGTTGCATGACTCAAAAATAAAAAACGAGACTGGCCCAATAAATCATTGTACGTACAGAGCCAGTTTTCCGTGACATTATCACCTTCAAAGTAGTTCTGGTAACAGTAGTAGCCATTTCTGGTAACAGTACTGGAACGAGGTTTTGGAAGGCCCTTCAGGAGATTCTCCGTTTTTACCTGTGCTTTTTGAACTTAGGTAAATTGAGTTCTCTGTAAGTAAGATTTAACTGTAAAAAAGAAGAAAGTCACATGGGGCCAAATCGGGTGAATAAGGAGGATGTCCCATCACAGTAATGTTTTTGCTGGTCAGAAACTGTTCGACAGGGCCGTGGGAGTGGGTGTGTTGTCTTGGTGCAACAGCCATTCATCACTCCCGAATTCTGATATTTTTTCCCTAATTTTTCACGAAGTCTTTTTAGCAGACTTGATTAAAAGTCTGACCAATGATGCAAGTGAGAACCCACTAATATCACGAATTTTGGCAATGTTTTGCCCTGTAATCGCTTACCTTCGACGCCCTGCACGTTCAACATCTTCCACACAGTCCCTGATCACTGAAAACTGTTTATGATATTCAAACACATGTGCACGAAACAAAGTTTAATCTTCATTATCATCGGTTAGTATTTGAAACTTTTTCGTGACTGATTTCTTAAGTTTCACAAGAAGATATTGATTCGACATTTTCCTGGCAGAATGCTGTTGTACATGCTCACTCTATGATGCAGTACTCCCAACTGCCGTGATCGGTCAAGGCGAAACTGGGCACATAGATAGAGGTGGTGCGTGGAATGACGTCAACAAAACAGTTGTTGCCAATCCCACTTTTTTTTCAAGCTACACACTTAGCCTCTTTTTTTGTCAGACCTTGTATGATGACGGCAGATCATGCTATGGTTTCTATTGCATTGACTGAAACAATGGATGATAAAGATATATTGAGAAACACAATACGTATTGTTGTGAATTACGAATATAGTTTTGTACCTATTACCAAACGGCGGTGAATGAATCTACGTCATTAATGACGTTGAGGAGAAATGTTACATAACACCTCTTTGTGCAGCCATGCTTCCAGCTTCTTGCCCCAGCAAACGAACGGAATGATAAGCTGGGCAAAGGAATTCAATATATTGAACAGTGTTCATCCACATACTTAAGAAATTGACTCATAATTGTATAAAGGCGTCTCACAACTGCGACAGTATAATTAATGCTATGTGGTCTATAGTATTGCTTGGTTTGTATATCTCCTACAAAAGATACCAAAGCTATTTTGGTACTATGAATCAAGACAGGGTGAATTTCAAAAATTACTTTATCCGATCGTTTCTTTGACAGTGACATCACATACTGTATTATTCAAATAATTTAGGTTAGCAACACTTCATGTTCTACAATTTACGAATCGAATCATGAGTTCAAATCCTTTATCCATGGAAAATTTTACTTTGTAAAATATTGGGGGATAGTGAATACTAAATGGTGACTAGGCATATTGTAGAAAAATTAAGAAGTCAGAAGTGAGGTGCCTTTTTAAATTCCATCTTTAGAAATTAAACGTGATTCAGATTTATGAGTTCCTTCCGTAGTAACTTTGGATATCGATCTACAGTTAGTTGCCAGATCGGTGTTGTCATCGTCTCTTGACCTTGGCTAAAAGTTGCAGGATTTGTCGCTGGCAGCACTCGTGTTGCTTCGAAGTATTACATTATCTAATGTTGTGTGCTCCATAACAATATTAAACCATACAAATGAGTCCAGATATTATATAGGTAGATAAAAAGGTTCCTGGAATAGGTCAATTTCCAATTATTAAAAAATAGAACAATAATTTAATCTTATTGTGACCTTCAAAGTACTGTCCTCCTGCGTCCACATACTTGTTCCAGGGTTCGTATAACTGTTCAAAACACTCCTGGAAACCATTTTTTGAGAGGCCTTCAGTTGATTCGTCGCGTTTTGCATCACCTCATCTAAATATACAAAACGATGTCCCTTCAATTTCATTTTCAGTCACGGATACAGGTAAAGATCATCTGGTGCTGGAATCGTTTAAGTATGCCTTTTTTGGCATCTCATACGTTTTAGGTGATTTCTCGATCAAAACACAGAATTTGATGTTCGCACGCTACTCCAAAGATGGCATTGCAAAATCCGACTAATGAAAAATTCATTTTAGCGTAAATGATTTGCAGCTAGCATCAACAATACAGAAAATAAGTTCCAGATGGGTGTGTGTTTTCCTTATCAGTGCTGCCAACCCCCGAAATAGATTTCCCCTCCAACGAACACCTGCGTGACTGTAGGGGACCATTCAGGGAACTTTTTGACTCTAGTAGAATGTGAATCATGCCACAATCGAATGTTAAATTGATGATACTGCAAGGAATTCTTTTTGAATGGATGTAGTACATAGAAAGGGTGGCTAACTTTATTATACAGTCGATCCTTTTCTCCCTTTGTAAAAGTATCGCGATCGAATTGTAGTAGAACGTGATTTTTTACTATGCGGGCTACTCTGTGAATAATCTTAAAATTACCTTTACTATCGACATATTGGTCACCCTTATAGTATAATGTCATAGTAAAGTCGAATTCAATGTCATGAGATTTCAATTTCATTGAATAATTTGGTATGTAGCATTTCATTTATGATTTTTCATCTACCAAGAACACATACATACAGTGCATAATCAGCATTGCATTTTTAAGGGGTTGGTACCTAAATTCTACAACTGCTATGTGGCCATGGTAGTCTAGTGGACATGGTCACAGACTCGTCATGAGTTCGAGCTCTATAGATACTAAAGACTCACCGTATAGATGAGCTGATGCACGTTAAATTTGTCCTCTTCCTAATGGCATGGTGTGGAAGTTTGGAGAAGGGGGTGTATTCCTCGTCACATGCAACAATGGTTACACCACACCAGTAGCCCTCGAATTGCGACGTTATAAACACTCAATCTACTATACTGCTGTCTATAGTCTTGCTCTTTATTAACTCCTTAAATGCCTCTGTCGCATATATCCGTCTCACTGAACCTATGCGTTATGTGCCCAAGACGTATATATCCGTCCTTCCGAAACATACGATTCTTCTCTTCGCATTCCTATCAGTAAAACTATTACGAAGGCCTTAAATAATGCAATAAAATGACCTTGACAGTGTTTGCGGAGGATTTACTTATTTCAGGGAAAATTTTCTTATTTGTACCTTTTCTTTCCACCCCCAATACACCGCACACAATTGCCTGTTTGAAAAACGGTGGCACAGGGGAACGAATCAAGTAACTTTTAATCAGCAATTAAAAAGTTATTACGTTGATATTGGAATCAATGTAAATATTTTGCATTTATAACAACTATTTTTCCTTTTTATGATTATTCTAAATTAGAATGTGAAACGGGTCTTTGTACATTTAAGTACTCAAAAGCATTTTATCAGCTAAATTTTAGAATTCTTGTTTAATGGGAAGAGAAGGTTCATTTTTATTACTTGTATCATGATACCTTAAACCTATCAAAATGAGTTTTTGATACATTTATGCACTGTATACTTCAATAATCTTTATCTCAAATTTTACACAAAGAGAAAATTTTTTTCTTAAAATATAACGTAACAAAAAGGCTACTGTTTTAACTACGTTGTAACTTTAGTTAGAGCTCTCTTATAAACGCTCCCATAAAAAGCTTATACACTCAATTTATATTTCTTTTTACTCTTTCGCCCATTACATTATTACCTTCCTTATTCTTATCTAGAAAGTTATTAGCACTGAATTAAGATTCTTAGAGCACTTAACTATTATTGCTAAGTTCTGCTTTATTCGCATTATCGTGTTTCATATAACTGCATTATAACTTCCCATTTAACAGCTTTAGCGTTAAAGGATCCGATTAAGTAGGGACCTCTGGGGAATGCTTATTTTTAGAGAATCTAAGAGTAATTTGCTTGAAGCACAGAGAACTAATAATTATTTTTCTCGTATTCTGGATATGGCTCATTTGGGTACCCGTGTCTTGTCGAAACTTTTGGAATAATTACTTAATGGTTCGTTATAGAAATGCTTCTAGCAACTGTAGCAATATTAAAAGTATTCTGTGTAATGTGAAGATAAAAAACATAACTAATATGTAACAAGATGGATTATACAGAATATTTAATCATTCTTTCGGCACAATATGATCTTGGGTTAGATAATCTTTGCGGGATATACGCATGGTTCAGCTTGTCTCAATATACAGCAGGGGTGAGCAGACTTTCCCAAGGTACGGGCTATTTCTAATTTTTCAAGGTGTTGCGGTCTGCCCCAGTGGCGTAAGTGTAATAAGCTAAACAAAAAGTATACAATACAGTCGGACCTCATTTTACGAACCTCTCTATTTTGCGAACTTTTTCCTTGAATCAAGAACATTTTACAATTTTTTTTCTTAAAATAGCCTCCAAAAAGCGGAGTGTCTTTCCTATTCATCGAAATTTTCTCTTATCATTCAATTTTTTCCTCCGTGTTTTTAAAAATACCATATTTATTCGAATCTAAGCTGCACTTTTTACTCGTAGTTAATGCTACTGAAAATTCGGGCACGGCTTAGAATCGAAGTGGGGAAAATGTGTTGGAGGGGGGTATTTAGAGCAATTACAGCTTCATGCATGCATTTAAAAATTTTAATACTGATAAAATAACTATAATTATTCGCTTCTTATTAGTTTTCCTTTTAAATTTGTTTTAATTTCTTAGAATTGGATGTCAATAATTCATTTTAGACTATTTTTCAATTTTCACAAAATCTTGTTGAGAATTTAGGGAGCGGCTTAGAATCGATTGGTGGCTTAGATTTGAACAAATACGGTATTTCTAGACCTTCGTATGATGGAATGATTATTAGGTTTTAGTGAAGGCGGTCACCTCAAAATATCTTAACGGTCCACAGGTCGATCGCGATCGACTTAATGCTTACCTTGGATATGCAAGGTGTCTGGGCTTAAAGTATCCAAAAATTATGTCTTATTATTACAGAACTACCCATCGCAATGTAGTTAACTGCTCATCCATGGATTGGAAACCTCTCAGAGAATTTTTGGGTCTATTCCGATAGGCCGCACGTGCACGGGCATTACTCGGCAATCTCAGATGATATACTTGTTACAATGACTTCATTAATAAAGATGTGGACGCCACAGCAAAATGTGCACCGCGTACTTTAGTTAACGGAATTTAAATCAGTCACGCTTGTACAGTGACGTGATCGAATAGAATGGGATGTTGATCCTCCGACAAAATCTATCCGCCAATGGGAAAGAATTTTAAAGGAGACGGGAACTTTGGTATCTCAAATTGGTAAGTATCCTTAAGTTTTCGTGAAAGATGACACTGTTGATCGAGTGCGTGATTCATTATGTAGGAGTTCTGATAAGTATATTAGACAAGCCATTAACGACATTCCATTATCTTCGAACACGTCCCTGTACACGCATGACTGATTTAAATTCCGTTAACCAAAGTACGCACTGCCTCTTTTGCTGTGGCGTCCACATCTTTACTAATGAAATCAGTGTAACAAGTTTATCGTGTGCGGTTGCCGAATAATGCGCGCACGTGCGGCCGATCGAACTAGACCCAAAAAATTTCGGAGGGGTTACCAAGCCACGGATGAACAGTTTATTACATGCTAATGCGTAGTTACATTATAATAAGCCATAACTTTCGTATACTTTAAGCCCGGACACCCTATATATAAAAGTGTGAAGCACTAATGATTGGGATATTTATTAATTTTTAGTTTAGTAGTTATAATAAAAGAACTTAGAGCAGTGCTTTTTAACTTTCATTGTTTGCGACTCAATTTTCAGTCATAATTTTCATCCCCCTCATACAAGGACTATGCATTGAATGCAATACTAATGTACTTGAACGCTAAAGCTATAATGCGACTTTAATTATAAACTGCACGAAAATCAAGATAAGTATTATATTTTGTATATAATTTTGTATATGGCAAGCCCATGGAAGTCACTAGTAATTACTAAACTTGTTTTTTTTTTGGTTTCATATTGGTAAATTAATTATCAAATACTTTTGACCGTACTGATACACATTTGAAAGTATCTTTTATAAGTGTGAATATGTGTTTTATTTTTTATTATGTCAGAATGTATTTTGTTTTTCTTCCTTTCAGTGAATTAATAATTATTTTAAATCTTTTACTTTCAACTTTTCGATATATTGCCCCCCGTAAGGTTATCACACCCTCCTAAGGGAGGGGGGCACAATTTGAGAAACGCTGACAAAGAAAAAAAAATATATGCAATTTCTCACGGTTTTCGCTTTACAAGTTCCCTAAAACCTGTACAATAAACTTTTGAAGAGAAGCAAATCATTCACTCCTCTCGAGGGGGGTCTTCGGAACTATTTTATCTATAAGCATGAAATTTGGCAGACCTGTTTCTATTGTTGAGTGGAACTCCACAAAGAACGGGTTCTACGGAAATCTTCAAAGGAGTGAGGAGGGCGTATAGTTAAAAAAAATTCCCATTTTTGAACTATTAGACCTACAGACTTGATTTTAGGTTTTCATGGTTCTTTTGCTAATGTGACGTTTGAAAAAATTAATGGTAGCGTGAGAGTTAAGAAAGTAAATGATTTATTTACGTCATAACATACAAGATATTTACATTTCAAATAGAAGTTATTCATATTATTAATTGTTTCAATTCTACAGAAATTGTCTTTTGTGAGGGAAAAGGCAAACACCACTGATCTTTCTGGTGTTTTCGAACGGACTGTATTTTCCCTCCGTTTGGGTGTGTGAGGGGCGGTTCTTTTCTTACACCTCTAATTTCAGTCGGGGTTTCCGCTCTTGGTTGGGGTGGTGTTTTCACATGGCCATCGATTGACGTTGTGATGTCTGATGAAAGGCTCTGCGATACTTTGGGATGCTCGTGTGCACATGAACAGTGTTGCCCTATACACATAAAGGAGCCGATTTTGCAGCTATGGGCCACTCAAACGTCACACTGAGTAGAGCTCCGCTAAGAAAAATTTTGTTGAAATAGAATTCCAAGAGGGGTTTTTAGAGTGTATTATAGATAAAAAATTAAATTTTTTGAACTATTAGACCTACAGTCTTATAATTTGGCAAACATATTTCTTTTGTACAGTATAACTGAACTCAGTAGCGCGACAACCCATGAGGGCCAAGGCCTACTGTGCCCAACTCAGTTTACGCGACCTTGGGCCCTGAGGTGCATGAGCAGATGTTCTGGTCAAGTGGTCAGTCTGACGCTAAGCCCCAGTGTTAAATCCCAAGGAAGCTTGGTACTTATTTATAGACCCACTGAAGAGATGAAAGGCTGGGTCGATCTTGCCCATCCCAGGGTTTGAACCTTGGACCAGTGGTGTGGAAGCACGATTCACTAACTACTCAGCCACTGGACTTTTGTACGGTATAGATCCGTTAAAAATGAGCTTTGCCCAAATAGACGGAGGGTTACGTAAAAGATAACTATACTGTAGGTTCTATAAGAGTGTTTTTCAATACAATAGTAGACTTAATGCAATGACTTACATAACAATACCTTAAAAACAAGAGTCATAGCATCAAGAAATACCCAGCGAAATGGGTGGGTAAGAACTAGTTTAATATATGGGTGAAACTTTTTGTTTAAATAGTGATAAAAAAGCATTTTCTTTTTTCTTTGGTATCATTTGGAACAAATGCATTTCTAACTTTTAAATTTTTTGGATGCTTTGTTTAGTTAGCTTATAAATCTTTCAGTTGATGCCCCTCGAAGGCTACTGGCAATGAACCTCATAAGTTTGAAGCATATTTAGTTAATTATTAATGATGAAACATGGGATTGCCTTCCTTTTTTCAAGTTTTCATAACCAACCATGGGAGGACTCAGAGCCCAAACGAAACTAGCATGGATCAATCCCTCTATATGTCGATCTTCAGAATTACAAAAACCAAATCTTTTACCTCTGTTAATTACTGCTATTTTACTTTTCTATATATAAACTAGAACTGAAATTATATTAAAATATATAATTGAGAAAATTATATCGCATTTAACACTATTGAAAATGTTAAATTATGCCATTGCGAAAACGATTTCTTTCTCTTCCTTTAAATCAAATTATTATCTCAATAAGATACCATTTAATGTATACAAAGTACCGAAAGTATCCGGACACTCCTTAAAAAAGTGGTTCTGGCGAGTGACGCAATTTGATACTTGAAAGCTATAAAAGTGTTGGTACTGGTTTGTCAGATTGTATTTATGCGTTTGTGAGGCAATGAGTAAGTCAAAGGAGCTTAGTGAGTTTGATCGTGGCAGTATAGTGGGATGCCACCTTTGTGGGAAATCAGTTCGTGAGTTTGCGGACATTCTACAGAAGCCGAAATACACTGTGAGTGATGTAATTGTGCAGTGGAAACGTCGAGGCAGAAAAACGAACCGGTAGGCCGAAAATACTTGGTGAACGCAGCCGCAGAACTCTGAAAATTGTAGTGAAACAAAATCTCAAGTCCTCGTTGGTGGATATTTCTCAAGAATTCCAAAGTTCATCAGGAATTAGTGTTAGCAGCAGGACTGTACGTAGAGAGTTAAAAAACTTGGGATATTCCATGGTCGTGCAGCCGCTCACAAGCCAAACATCACTCCACAGAATGCGAAGCATCGATTGCAATGGTGTAGAGCTCACCGTCATTGGACTGTGGAAAACTATTCTTTGGAGTGATGAATCTCGCTTTACCGTCTGGCAGCCTGATGGACGCGTCTGGGTTTGGCGGATGTCCGGCGAACGTTTCTTTAGTGACTGCATTGTGCCGACTGTTAAGTTTGGTGGTGGAAGTATGAAGGTGTGGGGGTGTTTCTCGTAGTTTCGCCTGGGTCCGTTAGTTCCTGTGATTGGAAACATGAACTCTGAGATATATGAGGACATTCTGGACAATGCTGCACTCCCAACTCGATGGCAATATTTCGGGGATAGTGTATAATTCGATTAGTATAATTTATACTTCCATAACTACTTTGAACTGAACATGGATTATGTTTGGATTTTTTTAAGTAGAGACATCTAGAATGCGGTCTTCTAAAAACAAAGCAAGAAAATATAATTGCTTTCTGGGTTGATAGTAAAAAAATATGGTTATCTAAAAAAAAAATTCTAGCAACTTTCAGCCTAGCATCATAAAAAAAATACCATAGTTAATAGCTACGGAATTATGATATCGATGGATTAATTAAGAATTATAATTAATTATTGTTATTACGTTAATAATAAAATTTTCTTTACAAAATTAGGCAGAGACTGATTGAAACCATCAGTGTTTCGAATTTCGTTCCGATTCAATCAACAATACTAGACATATTCGGAAAAAATCATTGAGGGACCGTATACTAGGTAATTTTACGTAATTGATTCCCAATATTTTCCTATTTTTTTAAACTGCTATAATTAAAACAATATATTCATTTTATCAAAGTTTAAATTTTTGGTGTTCACATGGTGTGGAAATTTGGCGAAGTCAGGTGTCGTTTTCGTCACGTGACCGCGGTTCAGAATTACGAAGTCAGTCGCCAATAGATTTTTGTGTTGCTTTAGAATACGACGAAAATTAAAATCAGGCAAACCAATTAAGTATTTTTGAGAGTGATAAATCAGAATCATGTAAAAGTTTTGATAGCTTACACATTTCATCTTTCAATATTGTATTGCAATAATACATATTTTCCGTAATATTATTTTAAAATATGTTCTATATTTATATTTCGAAAAAAATATTATATTCCCTGTCGTCATGGAATCTTTTGGAAAGTGTAAAAGAAAAATTTTAATTTGAGACAAAATGAAAAAAAGTTTGAAAAAGAGTTTTTGTATGCACATTAAATAAATACATGTGCATACAAAAATTCATAAAGATAATATTGAATAAAATTAAATAATTTTATCCAATGTTATCTTTATAAATTTAAGAAATTTAATTTTAAAATTTCTGAAATTCAGAAAGAGTTAAAAAAATTAAAAAATCCCCCCCCCGACGATTTATTACTAAGGGGATTTGTTTATCAAAGAGCCAATTTTACGTCATACCTTATTTCATTTGTCAGAATGCTTATCTATAACTCTGATCTGAAACGTTATAATCGGATTACACCTGTACCTAGCTGTCTTCAAGTTTTATATTATATAAACAACTCATATTTTTGATAAAAACAATTTTCTGAGAATTTCTCTGCATTTTTTTTACAAAATGCGTTATTAGATGAAAAAATATTGTTTGCAGTATATATATACCTAAGTAATATTTTGAACTGGTTTTCCTAGGATTGATAAAATAATTTCTAAAAATAATGTCTCGGATTCTGAAAGAGCTTCGGATTCAACTGGAATAGTAAAATTTAAGTTTTCAACTTGAAAATTTTAAATTGGTCTTGAAATAATATATTTCTTAAAGGTTTACTTCAAGATATTTCGAATAAGTTTCAAGTTGTATTAAATTCACAAAGATTTTCTGCAACAAATTGGAACTGATAATATTGCATGCTGTTTGGAATTCAAAAATGAACTATGGTTTTTTTAAAAATTCTAGATAATTAAAGCTACATTGAATTTTAATTAAAATCCTGTGAATAATTAATCATTAAAAACACATATATAATGAGAACAAATTACACAAATATGATGAGATCATATTAAAATATTATTAGAACACATTGAAAAACGTATATTAAATCTTTAATAGATAATTGTATCTTTGAATATAAATTAATAAATTAAAAATATTTTAATAATTTAATTTTTATTTAATTATTTGTATGAAAAACGTATTTAAAATGAATTCTATAATCTTTTTATTGAATAATTCCACTAAATACTTACTCATATTAATTTCTATAATGTAATTAGTATGTGCGATCTTGACCATTTATCCGAATTCGTATCTTGCGAAGTTAGCATACGAATATTAATTAACACATAATTATATGAAATATATATAAGAATATTTATAATTTATTAAAATATGTGTATAAATTTTATATAGAGTTAAATATTAACACATATTTTAACGTTTTTTGTTTTATACAAAAATGCTCTTTTGGGAGTATATTGAATAAGTAGCACTATACTCTGTAAAATATTAATAATATATGAATTCATTTTTATATAAATGTAAGAGAAAAGAGACTCATCACAAGCGATATCCTCGGAACTATTAAACCTAGTCTTGAAATTTGACAGAAATATTCCTTTTAATGAGTCCGCTAGGAAAGAATTTGTAGAAAAAAAATTCCTAAGGGGGTTTTCAAGAGGTTACGGGGAATTATGAATGAAAGAAAATTCTTTCTTTTTTGAACAATTAGACTTATAGACTTGAAATTTGGAAAATTACGCTTCTTTTAATGAGTAGAGATTCGTTAAGAAGGATTTTCCGGAAATCAACTCCCGTAGGAGATAGTGGAAGCGTTATAAATAAACATTTACTGTTTTTGAACTACTAAACTTACAAATTTGAAACCTTTAATTTCTTATGTTGAGTAGAAATGAAGTAAGAACAAGTTTTGCAGAAATCGTCTCCCAGGAACGATTATTGAGTGTTCCGGGGTTGTTATGAATACAAAATAACGTTTTTGAACAATTAGATCTACAGACTTGGAATTTGGCAAGCATGTTTCTTCTAATTAGAACCACTAAAAATGGTGTTTGAGGCACTCTACTGCGAGGGTCTGCAGAGGTGCAAATGGTAAATGTTCTTCTGCTTTGGAATTTCAAGGCCTGTTCTTGTTAGATTAAAAGGCGAGGGCTATAAGAATATTTTTCAATACAATCAAAGGTTTAATTCTAGAACTTGGATATCAGTAACCTAAAAAGAATGTATAGTCGTAAAATGTTCTGAAATACCGAGCAAAGTAGGTGGGTAATGGTTAGTGTATATTAAAATGTTTACGAAAAAACATTTATACTTTAACAGAATTACCAGAGATTGAATATTCAGCCTTCCTCAGATTAAAGGGTTTGGGATGGAATATAATCATTTGATGGTCTGGTGTCAAAACCGCAAGCTTTGTTGCTCAAAATATGTGATTCGAGTCTTGGGTTTGAGACCCGATTTGATCCAAGTCCATCGTGCGGGGTGAAGAAGGGAGTATTAGCAAATTAACACTATAACGTCCGGGATTTCGATTACCCTTAAATGTCCACCAGGGTCGTTTCGACACCGCGATATATAATATATAAAACAATTGTACTAATTAAACCATTGCAGGATACAGTTCACAGTAGGGTTTAGATTTAAAACTTCTTAATATTATTTCACGTAATTATCGTATATTCTGACTCTTTATAACGCTGACGTTGACATATTATGTTCCGCGAAGCTTGTTGAACCATTGCTTTGGCGCGAAACATTTCGAGCCGCAAATCTTCCAGGAACATTACTATTCTGCGGTATCCATTTTGTGCCATCCCTTAGGACATATATATCAGGATTTACTGGAATATTATCAATTTCATCTGCACTTTCTTCAGATTCTTCACAGTCACTTTCACTCAATCTTATGTCTTCATCGGGCAGAATCTAAATTAGAACAAGACAGCTCACCACCATCCGATTCATTCTCAAATAACTCTCGCAACAAATTAGAAATTTCACCAGGGCATAGACCTTTTCTACGAGTTATCGTTTCACGGTGTCTGCTCTGCACAAGGTTCCAAAATCGAATGAATTTTTTTTTATGATCACATGCTATGTAACGAAACACTCGCACACAACGATTTTAGTATAACTGAATCATTTCCACTGTGAACCCAATAACACCGCATTCAATGTCAAATAAATGTGCGATATTACTTCCGGAAATTTGCTTTACTAATGGTATCTACTTAGTGAACTATGTTTTGCTGAACTATAATTATTTACAATGATAAATTACAATTGGTGACGAAACGACACCAATTGACGTTCTAGGTATATTTAGTTGAAAAATCTCTTCTATTTAACCTAGAACCACAAACCTTTTATGTGTAATCACTATGGAAAGTGATTAAAAGTCACTAAAATTTTCAAAATTCCAGAAAAAATTCGGGAATGAGAACAAATTTAACATGCCCCGGTGTTCAATCAACACCGACAGACGTTTTAGTGTTAAATTTTACTCTCCTTAAGATTCTCTCTTTGTAGTAGCGTTGGAATAAAATGAGTGAAAGAACAAATTTATATTAAATTTTTTTTCATTTGATGAATGTAAAATTACGAAATCCGATGCTAAAAGCTTTCTTGAATAGCCCGAAGAAACGTTCATTCCTATCAACCACCCACGCAGGCATATTTCCTTTTGTCGTTGTCGGCGGTTTCAAAAATTCTTGATATTTCTTATTTTACTTTCAAGGATCTATTAGTCGTATTTTTAAAATCTATAAATAACTTGTAATGGTTAAGAGTTAAAAGTAATACACTTGTAAAAATCGAATCTACTGTTAATTTTTTTTTTGCCTTACTTCCTTGTTATCATTAAAGTTGTTTTCTTGGGCGTATATTTATGAGTCTAAGTAACACTAGTTAAAAGGATATAAAGTATTCATCCTTTTTTGTGCCAAGAAACGATTTTAATAATGTTTTTCTTGTCCAGTTTCCTTATTACTCGAAAATATTTTTTTCCTGCTATTTGAAAGTATTTTAGATCATTTAGTCATTTCACACGACAAATATGTTTTGTACAGCTTTCGGCTATCTGTTTTGTGTATTCCAAATCGTATTGTATATCATTCTGAGTGGTTTATTATTATAACATTCGCAAATCTAGCTAATTTTAGATAATTCACCATACTAAAAGATGTTTTGCAAGAGGAAAAAAACGAGGTTTCTGTAACTTAATCATTTTCCTTTACCGATAAAAAATATTTTTAAATATTTTCTGAAGATCTGGAAAAAAATTAACGATTTTGAACGGTTGTTTCGAAACCGAAAATGGTGCAACAAGGCTTGTTATCCGTAACAAGTTTGCTTTTTACGGAAATCATTTGAGTGAAACTTCATTGAAAGATCAGCACGATTCTTAAAGCATTCTAAAATGATTTATTTATAGCATATGCAGTCATTATTGGAATTTCCTTTATTATGATAACACTTGTAAAAAAGAGTAAATATCTCATTTTATAGTTAGTAGGAATAATTGAAGTACGCCTTTATATAATGTACCTTTTTCATCCTTTCGTGATATACAAGTAGTATTTACGATAAATTTAGAGAAATTTTACCTTTTTAATTTTTGATTTTCCAAATAATATTTAATTTACATATTTGAGAAGTGTAAAGAGAGAAAAATGAAGAAATGAGGAGTGCTGAGTTATTTAATACAGCACTCCTGCCAAATCAATATGTTTATACGATGGATAGATTTTCAATTGGCTAACTTCATGTGACTTTTCTTTCATTTTGTTCGTAATTGCTTTATTTTGTAAAGGTATGTTTTTTTTTGTCTTTGTAACTTTATAAAGAATTTATATATTCCTTCTTCACTCTAATCTGGCTAGATGCGTGGGAGGAACTAAATGATCAGACTATATGTGATGAACTTCAATTGTTTATATGTCACAATATTCAACACAGAAACAATAATACTCTAAGTAAGATAAATCTGTTCAACTAGAGGACTAAGGTGAGACAAGATAGCGTGGGGGTAATATACACGCTCATTCAAATATGTTCTTACGATAACTTATAAAAAACTTGTTTTAAGAAGCGCACTCATAATTTAACTCTCTAACTTCTATTTGGAATAAGAGCACGGTCCTCAACTCTTGCAATCCCTCAATCTATTCGACGTGGCCTTAAACACTTCTCCAATAGTTGACTTTAGCACTTCTTCGAGATTCCAGCTTCACGCGTCGTACACAGTTTACGTATACGTATTACTGTCATTCTGTTTGCTTCTCATCTATTCACTTCACTTCACATCCCAGCTATCCTCACTTCACTTCCAATGTATCCTCACTTCGCAAACACTCAAAACTCGCGAATACATAATATATATATTAAACTTAATTTGCATAATCACGTTTTCCTGTTCTCGGAGAAAGTTGGTTGAAAGAATGCTGGCTCTAAAGGAATCCACAAGGAGTTAGTGAAAGGACGCGTATAGATCCGTCACAACTTATTTGTATTTGTCATTATTTCATAACCTTAGTTTTGTTATTTACTTTTTCAATTCCTACTATTAGCTCCCTCTCTCCCTCTCTCTGTATATATATATATATATGAAATAGACGTGGCCGATGGCATGATTTCTTTGTAATACGACGATGTTGTTGGAATGGATTCTTTATATGAGATTGATAAGGCAGTAAGGTGATTGAAGAAACTTGTTTATTCTTGAACACATAAGACACACAGATAGACGGATTCACAAATAAACACACATAACACAAACACAAAGCACAAAACAAGCTGCAGCCGACTACATGTTGAAGCAGACAATTACAGAAGCGAAAGAGGGTGCGGTCTCCAGGAGTCTCGGTATATATAGGCAGCTTAAATCACGTGATCTGTGTGGGTGGATGGATGTAGTTTAAAATACTCTCGTTAGGCGGCGGATTAACTTATTACTAAAACGTTGGTCCTAAAGGGATGGACCAAAGGTAATTAAAAGTTATGAAAAAGGATTATATTACTGGGAATTATTACATATATAACTTGTTCAAATTTTCAATCGTTAATAAATCATTTTCTATTCATCCAATCCTGTTCAAATGAGCTTTTTTATACTTGTAGTGGATGACACTTGATGTTAATACAGTTTTTTCAAATATTAATTAATTACTGGTTTTCGACGCCAACTTAGATTCATCCGCGTCTCTAATAGCTCTCAAGTGATCACTGTAGGTCATGGTCACGAACATGTGGCCGGCAGGTTCAAAGTTCGTGTCCTGGTGTAACTGAAGACCCGGCGTGCAGAGAGGCTGATGCGCGTTGAATCTGTCATGACTCGAGTGAGTGATTATTAACGTCGCATATTCAACAAAATGAAGGCTTTTGGCGAGGGACCTCGTAATTTTGAACCATGATCAAGTGACAAGGCTGACGCCTGAGATAGCAACCCCCTCTCCTAACTTACACGCAACACCAACGGGGCCACATTTCAGGCTCGACATATTTAACGTGCATCAGCCACCTCTGCACGGTGGGTCTTCAGCGGTAAAAGGCTCGAACTCGTGACACGCCAGTCACGAATCCATTAGCGTGACCCCTGGGCTACTGTAGCTACATATTCTCATGAGCAGACTGAAAAAAGTTACGAGGTCAGCTTTTGTAATAGCCCTCGGGCGATGGCGGTGTCAAAGTTGTCATGATCACGATCGCGTGTTCTGATTTCGTGTCCTGGTGTCACTGAAGATCCCCCGTGTAGAGAAGTTGATGCGCGTTGAATTCGTCATGGCACCACGTTGGTGTGGTGTGGAAGTTAGGATTGGTGTACCAGCTTGTCACTTGACCATGGCTCAAAATTGCTTGGATCTGTCGCAAGAAGCCCTCTGTTGCCTTGCATTGCGATGATAATAGACACTCAATATCTATCGCGTAATTTTTGAACACAACGTTAATAAATAATCGATAAAATCATATAAAAATTAAAATTTATTTTTTAAGTACCTTTTTAATTTCCTTATTATTTGATTTCATATTTGTCGAATAATGTTTCTCACGTTCTATATCATATTTGATCTATTATGAATTAACCATGTATCAACTCGTCCCCTGAGTGCATTTCTACTAGTACCATCGAGTGGCTATTCGACATATTTGTTAGAAAGCCATTTTCACTATTGTGTATGCAACGATTTAATTGATGTTGCAGCCATTCATTCAGAATAGGTTCGGAACAATTAAATTTGAAAATACCCGGGAAATATTAAATTGCGGAGAACACCGGAATGCATTCTAGAAGTGATGTCAAACTAATTTAAGTGACTGTGAAATTTTACTATTAAAATTAATTATGTATCATTAGAGCTCTTTGAAGTTATATATAAATACTGTAATGTTTTACTGTATTAACTTGATCATTTAATATAATATTTAGTAAAAGGTATTGGAAAGGGTGATGTTTCGCCACTTGAAGTTTATTAAAAGAATTTTATATTTAAAACAGTCACAATAGATAATTTAATACTAAGCCGGAGTAGTAAATGATATAATTTACTACATGGTCATTACTTAAAATTATATTTATTGTTTATGCATTTAAGAGAAGTATTTTTAATTTTTGATGTAATATATTTATTATGTTTTTTGAGGTAGAATCGAAAAACTTTTCTGTAAAATTATGACTAGTTTACTGGGCTTGTATTTAAAAAAAAATCTGAATTTATACCTCTTCAAATTCAAAAATAACAAAATAAAAACTTTCTAAACTCTATTTGTTAAAAAAATATCATTAAAGGAATTTAATATTCAATATAGATATTTTTTATTTTTTGCCTTTTATTTCTGAGAAAACACGTTTCAAAATCGTTATTTACATAGAATTGTCTGAAACTGTCGTATTTAGAATAAGTTTAATTTTTGTTTAACTATTTTGCTAAATATTTTGTTTAAAGTAACTGAAAAAATCTGGTCAAAATAATGTTGCAAATTTGTTTGAGGGTAAAACATCTGACTACTCCAATCATTAGAATAATACCCGAGTTATTAATATGAACAAAGAACGAACAAATGACTGCACGAAGACAAATCGATGTATATACACAAAAAATATTATAGCAGATGATTTACAGTACTGTGAAAAATACTCGCGTGTCATAATCTTCAGTGCTCCAGAAAGGGTCCAGTTCCCCTAAAATTCAAACAAAGTGTCTCTCTTATCGCAGACAATGCACAAGTACATTCAAATTTCGGCTCAATCATTATCTCAAAGAATCCTTTTCGTAGACTCACGGAAATTTCCAGAAGGTCGATTCCGGAGACTTCTCGAAGGATCCGTGGCAATATAATTTTTCGCTAAATTTGTCACCATATCAGTCGCCAAGGGTAATTAAGGCTCCAATGTGGAGACCTTGTTCATATCTTTCAAAATTCCCATAATCCTATTCAAATTCATGCTGGAAAGCAAACTTTCCCTATAAAACTCAATTTTTCACAAGGATAGGAACGCTGCAGGGAAAATAACACGCGTGGCTTCAGTATGCTTTTCGCAGAATTACATTATGACATAATGAACGGTTAAAACAATTGCAAAGAAAAAAATTATGAAGTGTGAAACGTCTACGAATAAAGTCTATATAATGCCTATATAAAATATCTATTATAATATGTAAGCCTGGTATTTGATATGTAAATCAAATCTACTCTCCTCAAATAGTATACTGGAATTTAAGCATATAAAAGGAGATCAATGTACAAAAACATTAAAATGTATTTAATTTAATAAATATATTGGTAAAAAATTAGGAATACATACAATACTTTTCCTGATTAAAATCTAGAGTATCCTTCATAAATTTATCAATATAAAAGTAAATCGAAATAAAACTTTTTTTCCTTCATAAAGAATTCTCCTATACTCCGGTTTTCTTTGTGTGCCTCTCATGAGATATACGGTTTTCATTGCAAATTTTTCTGCGATTGTCAAATGCAATATTTGTTCAGGTCCCCTCTCAAATCATATTTTTGATTAAAAAAAGGTTTTAAAAATATCAATATGATGTATATAGATGAAGAGATGTAACTTTTATAATCAGTTCAAAATACGCCCGACATAGCAAATCGTACCAAAGCAGAAACTTGGAAATACCTATGCTTCTACTATTTGATTTTATTAGATTCCCGCCCCAATGAGTAAGTATCCAATATTCTATAATATTGTGTCATAATCAGCTTCCCGTGCTAAATGCTTGTTATCCAGTTTCGGGAGCCTTGAGAGCTTAGTGTAGCAGCTTAAGGATAATGTAAGGATTATGGCTTAATGCGAAAAGTTGCGATAAAGCCTGTTACATACGAAGCTTTTCGCAGTATGGAGGATCAGCTACTTGAAACATCTATTAAGTACTCCGATATTTCAATTCTGTAGGTTTTCACTCAAGTGTTTGTAGAATTTATACTGATTGAGAATATTTTCTATAATATTTTTGCAGACAGTGTTGGTAAAATAATAATTATTGATGGAATTTAGAACAAAGATTTGATTCATTTAACGTTATCTTTCTTACTCATGTATGGGGAACGATTAAGAATAGTTGTGCGTGTACCATATACTATGTTTTGAAGCTGTTCTGTAGCTGCAATTTTGAATTCGGGAATTGAATGTTAATTTTGTAGAATTTCTATTAAACCTTCTTGCATATGCAGGTTAATGCATTTATTTGAATGCCATAAGATACTTTTAAACTCTTAAATACCGATGAAAAGTTAATGCTATTCACTCTCCAGTGCTGCCACTTTTCACACAGGGACGCGTATGCAGTGTACTAAGCGGGAAAGAAAAAGTATAAACAAGCACGTTTTTCTCTGAAATAATCCTTCGTAAATATATCAGAGTAATTTTATTGCATTACAAGGTTTCGTAATGCTTTTACTGATAGCATCACAAAGAAAAGGATAACATTTTAAAAAGACGTATATATACGTCCGGGGCATTTAGCCCACCGATTGCACAAGACGTTTTATTCGTCGGTGGCAGTTAAGGAGTTAAAAGAGTAAAATAAGTGAAAATTTTTTAAATTACAATTTTCTTATTTAAGAAAATATTTAGAAAAAATATGGAACCATATATGGCTACTTCTAATATATAACTAATTTGGAAAATGAAATACCAGGACTAAATTAAGAAATTCGTTGCTAATAATTTTCATACAGCGTACCAGTACGATGTGAATAAATAATCAAACAATCACGTGATTATAAAACGAGATAAAAAATAAGGTAACGGAGAATAGATCAACAGTCTATACTCACTGCCGCTTAAGGATTCCTGAATTTTGAGAAGACGCCGGAAAGAACTCAATGAAGGCAATTACTAAAATCAGATGACTTTACGAGGAGTTAAATTAAAGGCTCAAATAGAGATATTTGCCGCTTATTTACGCACATCTTCGTATTGTTGCTTAAATACGCTAAGAAATGTTTATTGTGCATTGATTTTAGAACAGATGGTTCGAACAGAACATCGTGTCTATCTAGACGTATAACATATAATGCATAATGCGACGCATTCGAAGGATTAGACGACTCTTTAATACATGAACTAAAACAATAATTCTTTTGGTTGTAGTAAAATCTAGTCAATTTTCTTGGAAAATCTTACAGAATACCAAAATTCATCCGAAATTTAATGTCTGGTTTTCGGCGACAAGCTGTTAACCTTGACAGGAGTGTTTATTTGAGCAACTGACCTACCAGTACGCAACCACGCCGTACATGCCTTAGACGACTAGAACGAAACGAATCCTTATTCGGACCAGTTGTTAAGGACTATTATTCCTGTAGTTTGCGACTTGCAAAAGGTGCTGCTGCATACCCCTTCCTAGAGACGAAGGTTATTTTTTCTATTTGACTTTCCGAATGATACTGAGAGAAGGCTATTTTTTCAATTACTGCATCTTAGTAGGTTTGAGTGCTTTTGGAATGTTTTTTCGTTGACGTTGCGTGCAATCTCTTGTTGAGATGGCGGGTCTAGTTGACGCGTGCGCCGTTGCCGTTTTGAATTACTGATCGTGATTTATTGAGAATGTCTTAGTTAGACTCTCTATGGAACCAGTATCGTTAGGTTATGCTCTCATCTAATGTTCAATTCTTGTGTCACCACTTTGGTGACAAACTATTGACCTTGGCAGGGGTGTTTATTTGATCCACCGACCTACCAGTCCGTAGCTACACCGTGCTTGCCTTAGGCGACTGACGTAAGGAATCCCTATTCGGGCCAGGCGTTAAGGACTTTTATGCCTGCTATTTGTTGTTTGCGACTTGCAGAATGTGGCGTCGCTGCATGTTAATCTAACAGTTAATATCTACACCAAATTCATTTGTGTGAATATTTGTCTTAAATAATTAGTTAGATTTTCATACGTAGATCAAATAATTACTGTAATAAAATTTTTTATATGATTAATTATCTTCAAGTTTTGGTATTATCATTTTTAGTTCATTTTCATTATGTTTACTCTTGAGTAAAGAGAAGCCAATGGGAAAGAATTTGTCAGCCGATTTTTTTTTTCTGGTAAGAAAAATTAGCTTTCTGTACTTTCTCCAGCATAGTCTGGAAAGAAACTAATAAAAGAAATTCTCTTTCTTTAGTCGTTGTAAATCTACTCCAATTCAGCCGTATAACAGAATTGTTTTAATGTTCGTCAAGGTCACTCCTTGCGTGCCATCAGCGGCTGACACAACCAACGTTGACTTTCCGATTACATCCATCTAAATCTCGGTTTCCGCAGCACGGAAGAAAACGCCCCCACACATTTCTAAATACATCCCCAAAACAATCATTCATCGATACCACAAGTATTCTATTTTCTCACCGTCACATATCGTTCCCCCTTATAAGTGGTCGCCATAGAAACTGTTGTACGATTCGGAAAATCACAACTGTCACCGAATTCGATTACGATTCCATACATCGTTATTACAACGGAATGATTCTTGAATGAATTAGCGGTTTAAGAGGTAAAGGATTGGGCATTTCTCTTCTCGCGGTGGCATCTGTGGTATCAGTTCTACGTGTCAGGAAATGTAAACCGGAAATTGAAACTACTGTAAGGTAAATCAACGTCTGGTGCGAGGATTGATTCTTGGTTCAGCTTATGGAAGCGTGGAATTTCCTGTGGAATAATTTGGTCATATGTCTGCCGCGTATTGGGTTCGAGATTAATTTGAAGTATTACTGTAATATTTAAAGATGGATTTGTAGGGTGAAATGTATTCCGCCAACTATGCTAAACGGAAATTTGAAATTGAATCAGAGATTTGGTACAAGCTCGTTTTACGTGGTTTATTTTGACACAAATTTGTAATGGATAGTTAGTTGTTGGATAATGTACTGTCGTATATTACAAAACTGAAAGAGTGTGATGTATTATTAACATTATGAGTAATTAATAGTCTTTTATGTAATTTAAACTTCATCAATAATTTTATGCAGGCAATTTATCCAAATAATAAACATCCTCAGCTTAAAGCTTAACATTCGCTGTAGAAAATACTTACATTAGAATCCTTCCAGAACCCGAAGTACGAACCTGATTTTATTGATATAACTCACCAAGTATACCAACTTATTCAACGCCATGGAGAAATAGTTCAACACTTAATTTTTAGTTTTTGCCATTTTAAAAAGAATAACTACCTTCTGCATTTAAAATTTTGATTCTCTAATTTTTGTTCACATGTCAAATTCTATGGTGTCAATGTAATTTAAATCATAATTAAAATAAATGTAAGCTATAGAAGTACAATTTTTATAGCGCATATGAATATGTATTTAAATTAGAATGCATAATAAAAAAATATTTTGAAAAATTGCTGTAGAGTTCGAAGTATTGTTCCAAATGCACGCTATCACTTAGGCCGGAGAGCGCCACCTACAAAAACAAAAGTATTGCATATTTGTAAAGTATTTTTCCACCACCCTGTCGGGTGGTGAAAAAAAAAAGCATTCTATTGGGGGGGGGGGAGCTGTATGTCGACAAACTTGTCCGTGTATGTTTTTTTTTAATAGTAGTTAAATCTTTCAATTTAGGCATTGTCTTAATTTTTAAGGTCCTTAAAATCGAATTCTAATATTGCTAATGTACTAAATTTTTTGAAAGGCACTGTGTAAGTTTCACTAATAAACTAACGATATTATTTAAAAATTCCTTATTTTAATTAATATAAAGAAGTCTTAAAATATAAAGCTACATGTGAAGAAACTATTAAAAGGTTATAAATTTTACTTTAAAACTTTTAACAAAATTAGGAAAAAGTTCTCAAAGTTTTTAACTGAAAAACCTAAGAGAACATTAAACTTTTAATATTTACCTCTTGAAGTAATTTCGTATGAAGCATCCTAATAGTTTTTTCACAATATTTTGGAACTAATGATTCGAATTTGAATCCTTTTACAGCATACGGCTATTTAGATAAAAATTGCGAAGATTATTCAAGTTCTACTTTTTTTGACTGTACATTAGTCTATATTCTCTGTGCTCTATTCGAAGTATTTTCTTAACCACCGTATCTCAAACCGTGGGGTGTGCCTCCCCTGTAGAGGGGCGTGATAACTCTACGAGGGGGGCACGAACACGTTAAAAAGTAAAACAAAAGATTACTCAAAAAAATTAATTTACTGAAAGAAAACTAAAACATTTTGAGATTATAAAAATAAAATAGTCATTTACACTGATATAAATGTATCGGTACTGTATGATGTATTTTATAATTAATTTACAAAACTAAGTTAAGAACAATTTTAATAATTACTAGTGACCCCATGTGCTTGTCACATATAAAATTATACACACACATTAACACTTATCTTAATAATTTGTACTGCTTTTTATTAGTCTCTTGAGTGCTGATTAAAAGTTACGCAATTTTCTCCCCAATGCCACCGTTTTCCACGTAGGCGCGCGTATGTAATGTATTGGAAGGGGGGAGGGGGAAGAAAAGGAATAAAATAAGCAAATCCTCTGAAATGTGCAAATTCTTCACAAACACTCTCGAGATCTTTTTCTTGCGTTTGAAAGCCTTCGGGAAAAATTTTATGAATAGCAGTGCATAGATAACTTCGTTCTTTAGAAAGGCGTATATATACGTCTAGGGCAGTTAATACTTTGGCTGTGGAAGACGTTTATATACGCCAGTGGCACTTAAAAGGTTAAAGTCGTACTGTAGCTTTAGCATCAATATAGTATTATTAAATTCAATACATTGTTATTGTATGGAGGGGGGCGATGAAAGTTATGATTGAATATTAGGTCGCAAATATTGAAAGTTTGAGAAGTACTGTCTTAAGGCCATAACATTTGAATGCCGATATCTGAGTTACAAAAGTGTTATCCAGGCGTAGCAAAAAATTTGTGTGCAATTTAATTTGCCACTAGCTTAAAGCTTGTAAAGGACTTGAGTTCTCTGAGTCGTCACGAATGTGAGCTCAGATATATGGCAAAGCAATGGCTATGGTAGCCAAGTGGTCGTAGTCGCGAGCTCAGAGCCGGCATTATCGAGTCGAGGGTTTGAAACCTGGTGTCACTGAAGACCTGCCATATTTGTTAAATCTCTCTGTCGAGGCTCAGAATCTTCCAGCTTGCAAGATGTTGGAGAAGGGTAATGTCAGCTCAGGTGTTTTTTTCATCACTTGACCGATTCTCAAAAATATGACGTTCCTGTGAAAACAGTCCTCGTGTGACTTCATCGTTCTACGTGATTAAGTATCAAGTAAAATCAGAGGTAAAACTTTTTTCAGTCGAATTAGGGGATCGAGTCCTCATTCTTCTACTGATGACTCGCTGTGTTCCTATATAGTTCTACTCTACAGTTGTGCCTGCTCTTTCTTTAAAACTGCTGGACCTGATTAATTTGACATAAAATAAGGTTGAGGTTCATCCTGACGAGCTAAGATCCTGTGCTTTGGAAATCAATGAACAAATATATCCCGAGAATGGGTGGTTCCATATCTATACTGACGGTTCATACCTATCGGAAACAAGCGGAGCCGGCACGGGATAGCTCTGTTGGCTGTTTGGCCCTGAGAAAAAAACCCCACCAATTACGATGGTGAGGTCTTGGCTGTCTGTGAAGTTATAAGCTGCTGCCCTAGCTCCTGCAAAAGTTGTCTTCTTCATTGACTCACAAGCTGAAACTTCAGCCTTAACCAGTAACACACCAACTGACTGCCCTAACACAATTCAGTGCCGAACTAAAATTATGGAGCTCATTTCGTATGGCTGGGCTGTTGCCTTACAGTGGGTCTGAAGTCGTGTTGGGATCCACGGCAATGAGAGCCGACCAAAAAACCAAGCCGAGTCGTCTCAACCGGAAGTCTCCTTGACCCTCAAAAAAGCAATTAACTTTATATCCACATACATTGACAAATGTACTTACTGCCTTGACCCAAAAAGACCAAGAGCCTTGGAAAGAGATGGGAAACCCTGGCCCAATTCCTATCTCGAGGCATCTGGAGAGAGCAGAGACTGTTGCCCGCTTATGCCTAACCACCAGACATGACGGTTTGGGAGTATACATGAAATGGTTTAGCCTGGCTGCTGAAGAGACCTGCCCTCTTTGCGGCCATGCTAGGATGGATGGCAACCACCTGTTCCAATGCACTGGACTCGATGAGTACCCGATTGACGGCGTCGTCAGTTTGTACTGGCCGTCTAATGGTCAAGAAGCCAAGCACAGGTGTTGGATAAAAAAAGCCCTAATGCCAATAAAGATAATCGTATAGTGTGGTTGATGTTCGTTGGTCTCAAGGTCCTCAAGATAAAAGTTTAGAGGTATTCATCCCACATTTTCGTAGTTAAAAATTGTGCGTTCCGTCACTAATAGTCAATATTTTGCTTTTGAGTGTAGTGTTAATAAGGAATCAGTGAAACCTTCAAACCCAATGACACCGCGCTTTCTTTCTTTTTTTTATTCACCTTACATCTTTTGAATCTTTCCAAAGAAATAAAACATTTTTACCATGATTTTATTAACTTGCTTTCTTGTCTGTCCGGGTGGAATTTTGTAATTGATTTTTAACTTCCCTATGAGTTAGAGACTTGAAATTTGGACCATAGTTCAGAAGTAGACGACAAAACATGAAAACGTGAAGAGAGAGAGAACTCGGGTCCCCGAAGAGGCGGGCCCAATTTCATCAGGGACTGTAACTCCAGAATTTACACGAACAAAGACCATCTGTCGATAGCACGGGTCGAGTTGCGTCTACGTATTTAATTTCGTGGCTCTGGGTCAAAGAGGGATACCCAGGTTGCCATGTTTTTATTAACTCGCTTTCTTGTATGTCTGTCCCGGAGGAATTTTGTAATTGATTTTAAACTAACTTCCCGATAAGCTAGAGACTTGAAATTTGGACTATAGCTCAGAAGTGGATGACAATGCATGAAAATGCTTATAAAAACATGGTACATAAAAAATTTTTTTCTTAAGAAAATTATTTATGAATTAAAATTATTTTATTTCTTATTCTTACTGAAAAAGCTATTAAGAGTGGATGGCGATATCTTCTGAGTATACGACTAGATGGCTCTATAAGTAATGTTATTGAAAAGCGTATTTTTCTGATAGTTAGACACCACCTTTACGCTTATTACTGTCGGGTGTATAAGTTAGAGGGCTGGGAATGGACTTTAGTGAACTCTCTCGGAATAACATTTGCTCATTTGTGTATTCAAATATCAACCAAAATTAGTCATCATATCTCCGGTTAGATTCGATTGGCGTATAATATTATACTCTATAAGCTCCTCGTTATCACAGCCGAGCGATGAATGGCAATTGCGTAGGCGTTACTCAACATATATCATGAGGATCACAATTAGGTGAATGATCATGTGAATCCACTTAGCTATTCACGTACCCATTTCCCTTTTAATTGAAATACATACTCTATGATGCAGGTTTACAGACGAAGGTAGTATGTGTTTGAGTTCAACGCTTATGAAATTAATGAAAAATTATGAACAATCAAAATCTGGATTTTTATTAATCAGCGAAATTTTGGGAAGGAAACTCGAGAATGATCTTATTTGTCACGTTCTTGTCTTTTCATTCGTCAACCGCGGGTAATGTAAGCACAGTGATAATCACTTAACTCTAAACTGAGAGGACCGAGGTATAATTTTGTGTTAAAATAATTTCTTGTTGAATGATTATATATATATATATGAAGACGTGGTTGGAAAGGGATTTTCTTAATAAGATTGTTATTATTTAAGGTGTTCGTGATGTTTTATTTTTGGTTTCATTGAGAGTTGAGGTAGTCCTTTGAAATAGTAAATATGGTTTATTGAACCTTTAACATATAGCGTTCCAATAAAACAAGAAGCAAACACAAAATACAAAACAAGCTGCAACCTGTTACACATTTTATACTAATACACGGAAACAAAGATAAAGAGCATACAGCGCTCTCTGGGTTTAAATACTGGCAGTGAAGGTCATGTGACTTTTTTCTAACGGGAGCCGTGATTGGTTGGAAAAGAACGGGAGCGAGTTTTCTGATGCAATGTTGCTATTCGATTAAGATTAATATTAACGCTTTAGTCTTGAACCAAAGAATTAAAAAAAACTATTTAAAAGGATATTAGAGGGAATATTACATATATATTCAACAAAATTAAGTTTATAGAAGTACATATTATTTACATAGATATGTCCAAACATTTTTGTAATTTTCTCTTTATTTATTGTTGATAATGTAGAGTTAGCAGTATGAAAATCTTTACAGGTTTCTGTTTTTGATCAATAGCCTTAATAAGCTCCATCATCATTTTAAACGAAATGGCAGATTTTTTTAACTGGGTGATAGAATGTGTGTTATTGGTTACTTCAATGTATCTAAAATCGAGGAAAAAATGTATAATAAGCCACGCTTTTCACACGATTTTTAAATTTGTCCTACAATATTGGCTATTCCTTTAACAACGAAATGCGCATGCGTTGCTTTGACCAATTCTTGATTTATATTCATGTTTTTTTTATATTCAATTATTTATTCATATTGTGGGAACTTTATTTTATAACGAAAAAAATATTTGCTTTAAAATGCTTCCCAGAGTGCATTAATTGATTTTAAGCGCCACATGTTCCATGCAGTCCCATCATTAGGTAGATAATTACTTTGTGAAGCCAATAATTAATGAATCTTCATGATTAATTTTACTTAGTTCGTGAAAAATGCCTACAAAATGGAAATATGTCTAATTTTAGTTACATAATAACATTAGAATACACCTAGAAAGACCCGTATATTTTATCATGCTATTAAGCTCAATGAAACTTTCAGTTTGATGATGAAACTTTGCGTGCTGGATATTTTCTTTTTTACTTACGAGTAAATATGCTTTCATAATTTCTTTCCCATAAATTAATTGCTTTGAAAGAAAATGCCTGTAGGTAAATGTATGGCATTTTAATGTTTCACAGTAAGTAGTAATTTCTATAATTAATAGTTAGTTCTTGACAGAGGACTTAAATTTAATAACTAGTGTGCATGTTTGACGAACTTTTTCAGCAATAACCTAGGACCAAAATCACAAGAGTAGTCTTCAGTAATCCGTTTTGCATCTTTAATTCGATATCATATAAGTAAGTGATGTGTAATATCGAATTAACTGTTGTCTGAGAGTTACTGATATGATTGCATCAATAAATACCAAGTACAGTTTTGTAACAAGTACTACATCTATTTAGTTTGATATTGAAATGAAAAATGTGTTGGAACTATCCCCGGAAAATGTCTAAGCGAAAAAAATCGAGAACAAAATGTATTTTGTCTTCGATTAGTTGCAAAAAGATTATATTTTGAGATAGAAATTGGCACTATGAATAACTCATAAAGCTGCATAAGTTTAAAATATCTGTTTTCAGAATTTATAAATTATCCTACTAAATCACAATTCCTACTATTATAGCTCTCTCTCTATTTATCTTGTTCAAATTTTCCATAGTTAATAAAATGCATTTTAAAGCACTGAATTGAGCTGAAATTTTATATACACACTTATTTTGGATGACAATATAGTGATATAATTATAATTAATTGATTCATAATAATTATTCAAAGAATTCCAGCCAGGTATACAAATACAGCCAGGTTGGCATCATTTTTGGCGACTTGGCGACCATTTTGGCATGTCAAAACTTATTAAGGTATTTTTCTCACATTTTAAAGCGCTCATTTGAGCTGAAATTTTCTATACACTATTGTTTTGGGTAACAATACGATAATTTAATTATAATTAATTGAAATTATTGACTGAAATTAATTACTTAAAGAATTACAGATACAGCCAAATGAAAAAATAGTGCAAATTGTGGGATTTATCGATTTCGAAGTTTACGAAATTCAAATAAATTTAAAATTAGAACAAATAAGAAGTGAATAATTTGTTTCTTTGCACAATCTTTTAAGCTTTTAAATACATACATGAACCTATAATTGCTCTAATTATCGCATGCAACGAATTTTCCCCTTCGATTCTAAGCCGCACCCGATTTTCAGTAACATTAACATTGAAGAAAAAGTACGGCTTGGATTCGAGTAAACATGGTGTGTCTCAAAGTCTTCCTGTAATACTGCGAAAAAGTTAGAGGGAAACATCAGCTTTGGTGTTGTCCTCGTCCCTTCACTTTAATTTGAAAAGAACGTCAGGAGACTTTTGTGTCTACATGTTTTTTATTAAAGCTTCTTTTGTATCTCTAGTATGTCAGTGATAAATCAAAACCTTGTTAGAAAATTTTGACCATTATAAAATTTTGTTAAAAAGTCTTATACGTAGTAGGATTCAAGATTCTGGACCGAGTCTATAACTTAAAAAACATTACCAATTAAATTTCTAAAACACATCTTTCTTTGAAATAAGACCCTTGAGCAACAACATTTTTTCGCCACTGCTTGTAAAGATCGTCGAAGTCTTTCTGTTATCCCCTTTTTTAGCCATGTTCTTTAATTCAGCCTATAATGCTCTTTTAACTTCATTTGCACATTGAAATCGATGACCCTTTAAACGACGTGCCAGCTTAGGAAACAGGAAGGAGTAGCAAGGGGCAAGATCAGGGGATGTGACAAAACAGTTGTTTTAGTTTTCACAAGAAAGTCAGAGACAAGCAAATATCGGTGTGCTGGAGCGTTGTTATGCAAAAGCACCCATGACAGCTCAGTCTACAATTTTGGTCTATTCTTTCGGATAGATTCATGCAAATGACGCAAGATGTGTATTCCAACCGTGATAACGACATATCCCAAATGAGTCTGCTACTTTCGCTTTGTGTGAAACTTGTTCTTAAATTTCTTCGCAGAAACCTTTTCGATGTTTTCAGTGGTGTGGGACATCCAGAGCGCTCGTCGACTTCGACACTTTCTTTGCCTTCTCTGAAACGTTAATTCCATTCAAAATCTTGCGTTCCCGTTAATGTGTCACTGCTGTATACATATGCTTCAATGTTTCATATAAGTCTCCGTAGCACTCTTTACTAAGCGAACACAAAACTTGATAATAATTATCTGCTCAACAAACGTAATTTCTTTCAATCGCCGACTACTAAATGCATCCGCATACAAAATACGATGCCGCAATGAGCCACTGGTCACGTGATTTAGAACAAACCTTTTTTTAGAAAAGGGCAAGGACGCAGTAACAGAGAAATGTTATGCTATAGTAGCTCTACTGCAAATATTCTTCCCGTTATGGGTTCAGTTGGGTAACTTTTGACCTACTTCGTATGTCATATTTCGAAAACTTAATCTTTCCCATCTATACATCAAATCCACAGTGACATTTATTTCCAGGTATCGTTGTGGTCGTTAGAAGCTTTTTTAGAGCTGTACCAAAAAATATTTAAAGACATTTTTTTTGCGTATGTTATATAATTCGACTATTGCCATTAGGAAGAATCACAACATTATTTTTTTTTAATTAAAAAATGTTGCACAAGACGAACAAAATTCAAATGTTCGAGGGGAAAACATTCTCACACGCGAAAATACTCAAGCACAATACATATTTAACAGCTTTTACCAGATTAAAATGATAGGTAAAACAAAACGGGAACACATAGTTACTAAACATTTAAATCATTATCTCCTTCGGGTTAAAATCAAAAGTAAATTTTTTTTTGTAAAAAGGATTGAAAAATTCTTTTAAAAAATCCATTCTTAAAATCCTTCATCCTTCAGTTTAAGATTTAATCACCGATACATATTCTAAAATGCACGCGACCACCTATTTATTCATTCAACCCCGAGGCTTCTAAATCTTTTCTTACCGATAACGCATCTTTGTGCTGTATCTCATTCTCGGAGAGTTGGATAGAAGGAAAAAAGAAAACAAAGGCGATGAAATATTGTTTAAAACACACAGACTACCAAACTTCAGCCTGAGGCAACGATAAATTAAAAACAATATTTTAGGTTTAGTAAGCGCCCGAAAGGCACGAATTGCGAATCATTACATTTATTTTAAATAATGATGATAATTAATCTCTTTTTTTGGCATCGTTTAACTAAAGGATTTTTTTCTGGAAGATATTGATTGCTAAACGGATTTCTTAGCTGAAAGAAAATGTTGTATGATTCGATATAACAAGAACAGGAGCATGTTTTTATAATACAAATACTGTGCATAAATCTTGTTGACTGTGGTAGCCCAGTGGACACGAGCTACCCTTAACGTATTGTGGTTAGCAACGCTGACTGCTGTGCCATTAGACTTGGGTTCCAATCCCGGACAAGGTATGGATGTTTGTAAATGTATAGTGCCTTCACGGCATGGGGGTACTCTAAATAGCCGTCGAGCCGAAATACCTCTCGTGAGGTTGGTGGAAAGGGAAGAGAGGTGGGAGGCCCTTGACCACACTCAGGGTGTTTTCCCTCAAAATTGAGCCACGTTCATAAATAACCAGAGGAGTGAATGAAAATATAAATTACATGTGTTGAAGTTCAAAGTCCTCAAGTGAAGTTTGGAGAAAAGGTTGTCGGCTCAGGTGTCGTCCTAACCTTTGATGGTCGAGTTGCATGGTTTCGTCACCGTTAGACATCGAATGAATATTTTTCCAAAAATAAAGCCGTTAGGCTTGTTGCGAAGGGGTGGGAATGGAATATAGTTGACCTTGATCCTTTTGAGGCTGGTGGCACGTTATTCTATCTCTCTACCTGGTTTAGTTTGCTTTTTTTTTATCCTTGTTCGAGTAAGACATTGTCGTGTCGAAGCGTCGCGATCATGATAAACTTAAAAATCGAGCAGCGCATACATTTGAAATTCCACGCAAAATAACCAAACATAAATTCTAACATAATTTTATTCATTGTTAAAATAAATATTTGGAGAGAGAACTGCATTTCACGTTGTCAAATTTTTAAGTGGCACCAACGATTTTCGGAAGGTCGGGAGGCTTTTTCAGATGATAAACTTGTTCTAGTCGACCTGTGACATCAAGAGCAGGTGATGACCATCGTTTTTGTTGGACATGAATGGCATCATCATGACTGAATGGGTACCTCGAAGCCAAAGGGTAAGACAGTTGTACTACCTTATGAGCCAAGGTCCTGAGGAATTTTAGAGAAAGAGTGAGGAAGAAGAGGCATGATCTGTAGAGCAACAAGTGGATTTAGCACCATGACATTGCCTCGGTGCACATTGCTCTTGACAGACAAACGCAGTACTGTGCTCGAGCATCCACCGTACTCACCAGATCTCGAACTAAACGAATTCTACCTTTTTCTTAAAATGAAAAATGCATTGAGGGGAACAAATTTTCAGCCAGAAGAGGTGAACGTAAAATCGGCACACTTACTGTAGGTGTTGACACCTAATGTGCCTCAGCATTGCTTTGAACAGTGGGAAAACTTGTATGAAAATATGTAGAAGAGGAGTATGTCTAAGTGATTAAAAGGTATTTGAACATTGTTTTTAATAAAGCTAATTTTTAAGACGAGTCCAGTCACAGTAGTATGCTTTTGTAAATTAACAAATTTTTGGCTCAGATTTATGTAAATAATTGAATAAATGTCAAAACTACTAAACCTAATAAGGAAAAAAAAACGATTTTATAAATTTGCTCCTAAAACTATATTAAAACAATTGAAAGTTTTCTCATTTATTTTTGAAAAGGTCAATTTAAACACTAAATGTTGAATAGTTCTAACATATCATTGCGAAATTAACTTCTATATATATATTCCCCGTTTTTCTATAAAAACCTAAATCATTCAACTTTCAAATTTTTTAGTTTTTCTCCACTATTCCGAAAAATGAAATAGATTGGTTTCTTGTACAATTTAGGCTTAACAATCCTCGGAGAGGTTCACATTTTTTAGAGGAATCTCAACTTGTTAACGCACGTAAAGTACATTGCAAAGATTATATCTTTTTTAGCTATCTCTCGAATAGATGGGAAAACTTGAGTAATTGTTTGGAAAAAAGAGGGAAAGATAAATGTATTGGATTCTTATCACATTAAACGGATTACTGTTGAACATATTACTGATAATTATATTGATTGGATTGTCTGCAGAGAACGATATTGGTGAAAAGGTTAGTAATAATATGAAGTAGATATATAAATATTATTTTTTTGTCTGACCTGAAAAATATCAAAATATTTCCAGAAGAAACCTAATGATATATTCAATCGCAGGCAAAGAATTCTTAGCTATTTTAGTGCAGTATAAGATTATTTGCGCTTTTTTTATCCCTTCAAAAGTGTCATATACTTGGATGACAATGTAATAAAATTGTGTCTTGTGTTGTGTAAAAATTTGCTTGATTTGGCGTTTTTTTCCGTTAATTTGTTTGGCTATTTTTTTTCATGCAGTAGAGCATCGTTTATCCCAATCAATTGGGACAGGACACCGTTCAGATGCGCGATTATTTGGATAACCGAAAACCGAATGCGATCCATGCAGTATATGAAACCGGACAATATACGAATATAGAAAATCACCACGAGCGGAAAACGTGCTCGAAGAAAAAGCAAACTAGGTGCAAAATGTCGCAATTTTACCTTTATTGTGGTAAATAATCACTTATTTTTCGCTGTACCATTGTGCACCTTCGTTTTTTCGCTGCGAGGTCTCTCATTCTCTTGAGCAGCAGTAGTTGCGGAGGACAGCACTCTGATTGTAGTTCATATCACTCCAAAGCTGTGTCTAACGCAGAAACGCGTCAGAATTTGATGGGCCTTGGCTACTTTCGTTGTTGCAGTTGTTGTCCTCTTCATTCGTTTCATCGTCGACAGGGTCGGATTCTTCTTGCGCGGAAGTCACAATCTCATCATCATTTAGCATTTGAAATCTACAGTCTTCCGCATCGCATGCCATCCAGGTTTCTACACCAACAAAACTCAACAAAAGAGCGCGTATGCACCCCCTCACTTAGAAACAAACTGACCTAATATTACGCTCAGATGTTTATCAAATCACACAACTGAAATACCCCTAATATTCTTCCCCTTGGGTTTTCCCGTCACTTTTGGCCTCACTGGAAGCAACTGTTGAACATTGCACTGTTCGAAAACATATCCGGACTTTGGTTCGGATATTTGACGCTCTGGATAATAAACGTTCGAATAAACGACAATCTAGTGTATACGTAAATTTAGATCGTGCAGAAATACTCACGGCTCCCTTTTCCCTATTTATTTTGAATTTATGATTTAATGTTAATTTTATAGAATTTCCGAAACTTATCTATCCAGATCCAAGACTTGTATTTATTTCAATGTTTGACGAACCCGTTCTAGAAATGAAGGGGGCAAAAACATCCTGTAATGGACTCAACGGGAAATTTTTGTTTAGCTCAATCGTCTAAGGGGCGCAGAAACTTTTATGTCTGTTTGTGCTTGTTGATAAGTTGTTCAAATCACATACTCAGCAAGGTTTAACAGCTGTCTTTGTAGTGATGACTTGGAAATGGAAAAGTGGAAGAAAACGTAGTGCAACTAACTGAATGTACATGGTGATTCATAATGAAGTATACATTTTCCAGATGCTGTAAAACAGTTATGGTCAAAGAAAAGCACCAACTCAGTGAACCGTAAGGTAGATGTACTCTTATAATTTACCCCCCCCCCCGATGGAAGGGCCGTAGGCATTGGGTGTTGTTTGACTAGTTATTCTAAATGGCGGTGTTTGTAGTGGAAAAGGCTATTTGTGTTTTTGAATTTAGCAAAATGACACTCAAGTCAATTTTTTTGGATACATCAGCTCTTTGTTTGATGTTACAGTTACAGGACGACATTGACAATTTCATTCCCTAATTGTGTGGCACACCACCATATTTGTACAAGATTACCAAGATGAACACATCCCTCACATCGATAAAATGGACTACAACATGCCACTTACCTGGTGGATATTTTGAGGTCCTGACTTAACATATTGGGATTTTGGGTGGAAATGGGTTACCGACTATATGCGAGTCGTGTGACAAAGGAACATATGTGACTGTCTCTAATAAAACGTAAAAGAATCCCACACGTTTCTGTTACAAGCAACATATAATATTTTACATTGTTCCCAATTTGCAGTGCATTGAAGTTGCATACACATCTTGATGGATGTACCACCCTGTATACACTCCCTTCAGAGAGTCTAACTAAGGTATTACTTCATAAACCCCGATTCGTCATATAAAAGGCTACTGCGCATGCCTTCGAGAGACCACCCTTCTCAAATAGAGACAATGAATGACGTGGATAGAAAATTATATTCAATGTCGTAGTCAGTTACATTCAAGGTTGTAAAACCAACATTCTCCTAACCCAGCATCTCTCGCGTGAAAAAAACAACCTCAAGTTCTCTCCCAGCGTGTGCTATACCCAAGAGTGTTCACATTGTGTTTTTACCGTAAAATTTATATACAAAGGTTGAAAAGGAAGAAAAGTAGGAAACACAACATGTTTATTACATTTTTCACACTTAAATTTGTTTTTCTGTTCTTTTTATAAGGGCATTCAGTGCATTGTTCATACACTCCTTTAATCGTGTCGTGAGTAAGTGCGATGTTTTCTCAGGATCTTAATTTTTTTTTCAATCTGTATCTTTTTTAAACTAAACATATAGGAGTAAACTTCTTTATTCTTTAAATTCAAAAATTTTGGAATTTCTTTTTTTATTTTCCCTTATTTTGTTCCAGCAATAGTTTTTTTTCTTCAAAAGTTCATCTGAAAGTGGATAAGATGTGTACCAGTTATCTTCTTTAAAATTACGTTCTTCTCAAATGCTTTTGTGTCTCTACATATAAAACATTTATTTTCAACAGTGTCTCCCTTTTCTAAATCTGGATTGATTTCAGTGGAGGAATCATACCTGCTGTTATACTCTTCATTTGAATTTTCCTCATCATAACCGCGAAAAGAATTTCTTCATCCGAAAATACTGTTGTACTATATCTATTAAATACTGTATCTATTAAATTACTCCGTTTTCACATTTCTTCATCATAACTACAATAATACGTTGTAGCATAAGAAAGATTTAAAGCGTACTCACGCATTCAGAACTGTAACAGTGACTCACACGCAGGGTATGACATACTCGAAGAGACGATATCCAAAAATATATATTTAGTGTTCACCAACAAGCTAAGATCCCTCAAAGGATATGACCTTAAAGTCAGCTACACGAGAAACTATCCATTTTCCAAAAAAAGGTTTAGAAGGAGCGTTGAAAAAAGTTAGACGGTGGGTATGATACACCCTGCGCGAGTAGTGCCGAGTTAACATCGCCGCGAAACACTATTAACACAAAAAAATGTTTTATCTTATAGAAGAGTTCTTTCGAGTCAAAACAATTACTGGATTGAAAGTGTTTAGTTCCCCTTCCAACGAAGAGTTTATTTTCATCCCAGTTGTCTAAGGCAAAGAAAAGTGTATGTTCGTGGAGAGACAGGTATATGGTAGTTCATATCCTATGCTCAACCACGATTAGAAAAGGCCAGCATTGATTAATATAAAAGGTACAATATTCGCCAAGATAGAATGCGAGACCCGACACTAGTTTGGCAATTCGCCAAAAGCTTTTGTAGCTTTTATGGGATCTGGTTCTACACTCAACTTATAGCCCGGATCTGGTACCTTCAGATTGTTACTTCTTCCGGTTTCTACAAACTGTTTTTGATTACAGAACCTTCGCTTTAAAATGAGGACTCTCACAATGACTTGGATCAGTTTTTTTACCCCACCAGACTAGGAGCAGATGAACGGGGAATCATGCTATTGCAAGAAAGAGGACAAAAGATATTGAACCAAAAAGAATATATGATTCAAGGAAATATTTATACACTGCAAAAAAATTGTCTTTCAGTTTTACTAAAAAGACGATGAAATTTCTTTCTGAAAAACCCAACATTATGTTTTTGGTAAGGTTATTCTGAACAAACTGTATAAATTTTTCTAGTTAATTCTGTTTAAAGTATTAAACTTTAAAATTTATTCCATCTTCGATATGACACCCTAAATTTGACTGCAGTTTATTTATGGTAAAAATAAAATTTTTATCATCTTAAAAATTGTTAGGAGATATGCGTATAAAATATCAAATATGTGTGTGTAGACTGAAATAATCAAAGTTACACCCTAACGCAACAGTTTAAAATTCCTTCTTTGATAGTGGTAATCCAGAAAGCAGACGGTGAAATGAAACTGGAATTAAAGTCACCTGTGTGTATCGAGCTATTTTTCTTTTTTTCCTTCCAAATAAAACTGCTCGTGTTTCGGATGTTATTACTATTTGCTTTACAAAAGAGAGAAAATAGTTAGTCTGCAGTTGTGTGTGTTTTCTTTAGTAGTTTTAACTCTTCTTAAGGGTCAACAATCTCGTTTTAAGAAACATAAACTTGCAATTTTTACCCATGAAAAAGTGCAAGAAAATATCCTTTTTATTTAACTTTAAGGGGTGTTTTTTTGAAGATAGAATATTTAATACCCACATTGCTTGAATATAAAATAAAATATAAATGTATCGTTTTCTTAATTTATGTAAGAAAAGGTTTCAGTTGCCCGGCAAATTCAGAGTGAAGGTTGATTTTATATAAACGCTGAAAGATTTAGAGTAACATAGTGAATAAGTAGGGAATAATTCAACGAACAATTAACAACTGGATGTACAACTTGTGTATAAAATAGCTGAATATACAGCTAGAAATATACTGTGAAACTCCTGGAGAGTAATTCAGCGTAGAACTCGAGTAACGTAATAGACTACCAGAGTAAAGTAGTTGGCAAGTTTCTCTTAAATAATGCAACGGGCAAGTTTCTCTTAAATAATGCAACGGGCAAGTCACTCTTAGATAATGTAACGGGCAAGTTACACTAGATTAACGTAATGGGCTGGTTAAACTGGAGTAATAGCAAAGGAAACTAGCGCTAGACATCGCGTACACTGGTATTCAAAATTAAGAGAATTTTTAGATTTTGTCGATTATTTCTAGAAATTTAATGAAATTTGGTGTGTATGGGGGGGGGGGCTGATATAATGTATAATAAACAAAATAAATAAATAACCTTTCAACAGTCAAAATACTCATCGAAGTCGAAAGGTATGAAACAATAGTTTCAGAATATAACAATAAGAAATTGGTTAATAGGGCATGTGGTCCCCTCTTTCAGATAAACAAACCTCCCATCGTGATTATATACCAGAAATAAGGGAATTTATATGAATTCCTGTGGCAATTAATTCCGCTCGTTCAGCAACTGTTTATTGGATGGTTCTCGGAGGGCAGTTGCGAGTTGCAATTGTCCTCTCCAGAACTGGTTCCAGAACTCCCTCTCAAACTGCTGCCTTCCTTATTTTGTTCATTCCCAGAAAGGAAATCTTTTTGTTCTATGTGATTTTCGTTTCGTGTTAAGAGAATAAATACATGAAAAAACATAGTAGTTTGTCGGGACCGTTGTACTATTTTGTGTTAACCGATATTTCGTCTGAAACTTTTTCGTGTTAAACGCATTTTGCTGCATTGAGTAAGAAATAAAATAAATTCATGGGGATAAATTTTTCCTTTCTTCTCGCTGATCTCTTGTCTTAGAAGGGGCTTGCTTTGTCTTGAAAGGATTTCCGAGTATATAATATCATTGAATTTTTCGTAATCTTCAATTCAATACCTCAAAATCATTAAAATCAAATTCATTGGCCCAAATCTAAAAGTGAAACGAAAATTTAGACCCAAGATAAAAAAAAAAGCACTGAATATCTTATCTAAACAATCTGGATGAAGTAAGTACACTCAAGAGCCAAAACATTATGACCACCTGTCAATAACGAGTTGGCCCACCTTTGGCGCGCAACACAGCTTCAACCCGCCTTGGCAGGGATGCCCCAAGTCCTTGGTAGATAGCCGGAGACAGATTGTACCAGATGTTTAGCAACGGTCACGCAAATTCGAGATATTGCGAATTGGTGGTTTTTGAACTCTGAGCTGCAGTCCCATGACATCCCAAGTGTGCTCTATCGGATTGAGATCTGTTGAGTTAGGCGGCCAGGACATTAACTGGAATTCAGCATCATGTTCCTGGAACCACTCCAACACAATTTTAGCCTTGTGACACGGGGCGTTGTCCTGTTGGAACATTCCATTTCCAGCTGGAAAAACAGAGGCCATGTAAGTGTGCAACTGGTCCGCAATAATGTTCAGATACCCTGTAGTATTCATGGCCACAACCACGAATCCAAGAGATGCCCAAGAGAACGTCCCCCAAAGCTTAATACCGTCACCACCGGCCTGTGTATGATCTACTGTACATTGAGGGAGCAACTGTTCGCCTGGAAGACGGCGTATCCTGACACGGCCATCGGCGTGATGAATGACAAACCGTAATTCATCTGACCAGGCAACTCTCTCCCAATGATCCATGGACCAGTCGCGATGTTCTCGGGCCCGGCGCAGTTGGCGATGACGCTTGGTCAGCAAAGACACACGAGTGGGACGTTTGCTGCGTAGCCCCATATCCAACAGTGTCCACTGAAAAGTGTGCTCCGATACTATTCTACATGGCCCTGCATTGTATTGGGCTGTCAGCTGAGCCACTGTCTGGCTCCGGTTTTGCTTCACCATGCGAGACAGTGTCCGACGACCTTTTTCTTTGATAGCGTGTAGACGCCCAACGCCATGTCGTCTACTGCTGGTTTCACCATCATTCATCCACTTTGCATAAGTACTAACAGCTGTAGATTGCAAGCAACCCACGAGTCGTGCAGTTTCGGAAATACTTGTGCCGAGCCTTTGAGCCATTACAATCTGCCATCTATCAAAGTCGCTTAGATCCGCAGCCTTTCCCATCACACACAGAAGTAAGTGAAAGAATGATTCTTCAGACTCTACAGCAGCAGTTAAATACCACTTCCACCTGATCACATGCCTTCCACGTCATCCAGGCGGGTTCATTACAAAATGTAGGGGTGGTCATAATGTTTTGGCTCTTCAGTGCATATGGCTTTTGGATTAACATTTTACTCAGTATTAAAAAAACAGATATTTAAAGTTCATATACTGCTGGAAATTAAATTTTCTTTATAATTTTCATTAAAATTAAAAGTTATATACAGAGAGAGTTGCACAATCTTATTTATATATATTTAAATGAGAAATACTGTACTACAAATAACCTCGTCTAAACCCTTTTTTTGTGAAACCTAAGAAAAACTGTTGTATATTTACTTTTTTTAAGTACATTTTAAATAAAATAATTAAATATGAAATATTGAACATTGTCTTAGTTTTTACAATTTTATATTATTACAAATATATCTTTTAGTGTTTAAATGTTTACTTTGTTTAATGGAATTTAAAGTTTAGAAGCAACTCGTAGAAGAAAAAAAAATCTCTCCATGTTCACTTTCCATTGAGACAAACACCTTCGTGCCTAGTGTAGAGTCGTATTCACATCCCTTAACCCTCAGACGGAAAAAAGGTTAAATAACGTTTTAACACCATTATGTTAAGACCTCTTTTTTCGACACTGGTTAGCCACAGCTCAGACAGATAAATAGCTTTGGACTCTAGAGTCTGTGATCTATGTACTGAGATTTAAGACTACTCCTTCAATTTCTGGACTGCCAAAAATAGTCTGGTTTCTAAATTTATTTTCTTTCACCTCCCTCATCTTTCATAAAAAGGAAAGTATGTTGTTTATAACTTAAATTGTTTAAAATATGTGCACTGAGGGTTCTATAAGATGTGGAAAAATTGCTTTTAAATTTATAAAGCTTTTGATGGATAGAAATGAAATATATATTACAAGTTATATATTTTTCCATTTACTTTTAATGCGTAAATTATTTTAATTTTGCTTAGCTATCTTTATATTCTAAGGACCATCTGTCTTACGGTGTCAGATTGAGGCCCACGATATTCATCACGGCAAGGGGCTAGGTGTACGCCTGTCGTTAGCTTTTAGATTTGAGCACCGTGCAGGTGGCAGTACGATTTGGCTATATATATATATATATATAATTTTCCTATATTTATAATTTTTTCAAGATAGATAGTTATTTCCATATTCAAATTTTAGAAAAAAAAATACTCATTCTCTTAGCTTTATTTCAACCGTAGTATTTTTTTTAATATTTAAATACATTTATAAAACCCTAGTGTCCTTCAAGTAATGGTAGTATTAATACACTCTATTTCTAATTATTTTATTTCTTTTTTATACTTTTGCTAAATGTGCAACTATTCAGCCATTCCCATGCTTTGAATTTGTATTTGGGTCCAAAATCTGGCAATAATTCGTTTATTGTACTCGGATTTAGCGAGGGCTATGCATTTTTGAATGCAATTTTTAGGTAAGTTATCTTATTCTTGTAATGTGGATTTAGATATTCTATCTATTATTTTCTATAGGTTTATGCTCAGTATTAATAACAGAAAGGGGGAAGGTTGGCTGATCACAAAACATGTTTAACCCCAATTTTATATTTAAGAGCTGTCCTAAGACTGCAGTGTTTATAATATATACTGTAGTTTTCATATATTTAATTTTTAAATTCTATTATTTTTATAATTTCTAATATATCCCTTCTAATATCTTATGTCTAATTATCTTACAATTTCGTTTTTTTTTCTTTCTTTCAATTTTAATGATTGTTTATAATTTATCCTCCCAAGTTAACTATTTAATTTTTTCTGTTGTAAAAGAATTAAAAAATTATTAAAAAAACTAAAAAAGACCCCATTTTATAGTTAGTTAATCAAAGTAATTTGCAACTTAATCTTTTAGTCACCCAAATCTGGAATTGGTATCTGAAATTAGTTGCCAGATATGGGATGGGATTTGAAAATGGAAAATCGTTAATCCTGATCAGGACAATGAAACAAAATTAATTTTTGTATTGTCATTGGTCCTGGACAAGTGAGCAAATTTTCGAATTAATCTGACCTTTTAAAGTGGGTAAAAATGGAGTTCAAAGATTCCGTTCCATACAAGTGAAGCTTATAAAAGGGTGTTAATAATAAAAAATAAAAAACCATTTAATCTTCATTTTTTTCATATAATATTACTTCTACAAACAAACAAAAAAATTGATTACGAGTTCATTTATAATAAAATGCTTAAAGTTTTTTAAACCTATTTAAAGGTTTAATATTAGCAAGATTTACTTCTTTTAATTTTAAATAACTATAAAAAAAAACGCTTCTTTTAAAAGGAAATCAAGCGTAAAAAGCGAAGTTAATGTTTCTTTAAAATAATTCTAAGTTTTTATAAGGACATAAAATTCAATAACAAATTACGTAGCGCATGCAAATCGAAAACTTTTAAAAGTATTAAGGAATTCTGATACATGAGTCGTTCAATGTATAACGCAAAATGTATGTTCAGCTTGTAGTATTTACATGTCTATATGTTATTTGCATGCCAGTAAGTAATTTTTCTTCTGTCTAAATTGAGTCACCTAAATATAACGTCAAAATTCAATCATCGACGTAAGAATGATTCACTTTACCTTTTCTATTTGTTAGTTGGATATAGACCTACATTCCTAATAACTATTAGTTTAAAAGGTTTTTATTCTTAGGACCACACACATATAAGCATGCTTCCAAATGTGTTTCTTTAAACTATTAAAATTGTGGTACGGTAGGGTGATTTCAAAGAGGATTTATATCAAATTATACTAATAGCTGTATTTTTAAAATACTTAGTACATATATTCAATTAAATATTTAAAAAGAAATCTTTCAAAACAATAACTATAACAAAAAGAAGTTTAAATTAGTTGAATAATGCTTCCAAAAATAGTTTAAAAAATTTATTAAAAACTGTTTAAATTATTTTTCGATTTCGATACATTTTCTTAAACTTATTTCACAAACAATGGTGATAGTTATTTCGGTATATCTTGGAAAAATTTAATTTCCCTATCAGTACGATTTAGTTTGAACAAAAAATATTAAATATTACAAAAGATAACTTTTCCCATTTCGAATAATTCTTTACAGAAAAGTACATTTTAATAAATAGAAATTTTATTTTGATATTGTCCGATTGATGTGGTTTTTTTCTCGAAGATGGGGATACTTTAACAGTTTTTGTATTTATTATATAGAATTTTCATTTTTCATATTTTAATTAGTCCTAATAAGTAAGTGCTGTATTTATTATTACAATAATGCTCCACTTAACATCTCCAAAAATAACGTTATTTATAGAAAAATATAAAACAATCATTAGATGAACATTTAGAATGAAATCTGAGACAAAAAGAACAATATAGAAAGATTGTTATTTGATGTGAAATAAAGATGTTTCTTAGTTCCAAAAATATAGTTAGTTTTTGTAAGAGCAGGGAATACAATATTATTTACATAAATAATATATGTGCATATTACTTCAGTTCTTATGGTATTTGCCTAAATAATTTTGTGAAATAAACGTAAACTAGCTGAAAGCAGAATAAATAAGCTGTATTTACTCTAATCTAAGCCACCATCGATTCTAAGCCGCACTCCAAATTCTCAACAAGATTTTGTGACAAAGGAAAAGTAGTGTAAAATGATTTAACGATACCTAATTTTATGAAAATAAAATAATATTAAAATAAGACTTAATAAGAAGTGATTAATTATTTTATCTGTAATATAAAGTTTTAAAAATATACAGGAACCTACAATTGCTCCAATTGCCCCATCCAAGGAATATTTTTTCCCTTCAATTCTAAGCCACACCCGATTTACAGGAGGGTTAACATTGGTAAAAACTGCGGCTTAGATTCAAGTAATTGTGATAGATTTTTTTTGACATCGCCCTTTGAAGCTACTTGAGGGATTTTAGAGACGGACCTAGAAATTTTGAACCAATGTCAAGTGATGAGGACAATCCTTGAACGGATTTCTTACTCTCCAAACTTCAATACCGCACCAATATGAGGACTTATTTGGTTTATAAATAACATCGCACTTTTTAGCAACACGAGGGCTGTTGGAGATGAACTTCTTAATTTTGAACCATGGTCAAATGATGAGCACAATCTTTGAGTTGGCACTCCAATCTTCCACACCGTGGCTACAAAGATTTTCAGTCACGATAGATTTAACTTATATCAGCCCCCTTACACGGTGGGTCTTCAGTGGCATCAAGGATTGAACTCACCTGGTCATAAAGTATTACCCCAGAAATGGACAAAATCATTTCAATTCATTTATCATGGCCTCTAAGCAGCACCGTAATTATAGAAATAATTTGTTTTTTTGTTTCTTTTCCGATCAATTAGGCAAAGGATGTACTATAATCATTTCGAAAACCATCCTGCTTATTATAAATAATAAAAATCCATTTTTGCTTAAGGTATTCGACTGCCCTAAAATTGTGAATTTTTCCAAAAATTGACAAATTATTTTTATGATTTTATTTTATAGGCCATTTTATTAGCTTTATATAAATGCCGAGTGTATTATTTCCCGTTCACTAGAACCAAAGCTACAAGTGTTTTAGTAAAAGCAGATGCTATTACTTAAAGCGAGATGTCATACACACATTAAAACGCCTTTTACTCGAAATGTGTTTTTTCAAATGCCCAAACGAGGCCAGCGATTGTTAAAAAAGTTTTGAAAATAATTAACTGAATTTTTTGTGTATGTTCTGTATAATAGTAGAGAGAAGTGTTTTAACCTTCAGATTTATTAATCACTGTTTTATTACAAAAATTTACAGTCCCTTATGTTAATATAATCACTGTTTTTTTAAAGCAATTTCATATAATAACTTGCATAAAGTGCTCTAGTTTTTGTAAAAAGAAATTAAAATATCTCTTATCCTGAAGGTCATTTTAAAGATGAATAACATAGCAACACATCAGAATTGAAAAATTTGAAAATTTGTTAATAAACTTTTGGTACAGAATGGGCCCCATTTATGTTATTTTTTGTCAACTTTTACCCATATTTTCCTTAATTAGTAATAAAAACTTCTTTTCCTCTTCTTAATTTAAGCCTATTTTTTTTTAAAATGTACTAAACAAATCTAAAAACCACAAAAAAATCTCCATATCTCTATTTTTTTAAAAAAAAGTTGTCGCAAGTAATCATATACTTTAAAGAACGAAGGTGCAAAAATAGACAAGATACAGTCAATGCAGCTGAACAATTAACATTAAATTTCTTTCTGTAAATAAAAGCCTATTTAAAACCCCAATACTTTACTTAAATACTTACTACTATTTGACAATCACGTTATAAAAACCATTTACAATCTAACAAAATCAAACTACCAAAAAATATATCTAACTTCTTACAAAGCAGAAACGTTCTTCCTTGCAACTTCTTAAACATTCAGAAACTATCCTCAAGAGACAACAAAGAAAATATTGACGAACCATCCGAGAACGCTCTCGTCTGAGAAAACTTGAATACAAATTTATTTGAATTTTGAACAGTTCCTCGATGTATTCAATTTAGTTTGGGAACTAGGACCCCGAATTTGCTTACACATCCTCATGGGAAATTTTGAATCATCAGACTGCTAGGTCAACAGTTGGGAATTCGATTATAATGGCATTTAACGTATATTAAATACGTATCCCCAACAGATTCGTGTTTGACTTGATCTCTTCGCAAACATCCATCCATCTCACTAGTGAATTTATGATCTCTTACCAGCTAATTCGCGGAATTTTCCGTCCATTAGGATCAGAAATTAACCTTCCGTTCCAGAATGTGTGTGTCGTTCGCATATTTAAACTAATACTTTTCTTCGAATTAGGCGTTTCTATTGTGTGTAAAAATAACTGCTCCAAATATGTTGACTGTTTTTCGAAACAAAATGAGTGTTATTTTTATTAACCCGGCACTTCTCGCGCAGGGTGTGTCATACCCACCGTCAAAATTTTTCCAACGCTCCTTCTAAACCTTTTTTGGAAAATGGATAGTTTCTCGTGTAGCTGACTTTAAGGCCACATCCTTTGAGGGGGTCTTAGCTTGTAGGTGAATTCTAAATATATATTTTTGGATATGGCCTCTTCGGGTATGTCATACCCTTGTGAGGAAAGCTTATCTACATACTTAGTTGAAGAACGCAACCAAGTCGGACAAGAAAAGTAAAGTTTATTGAATTAACACAAACATATATACAACACAGTAAAATTAAAATAGTGGTAATTATTAAACTCACACCCAGCAGGATCAACATGTATAAAAACAATTGAGATAAAAATAGTGGTGTTTATTTACAATATTACAATAGTGGAGTCTATTTACAAATGAGGTGGCGCCACTTGTGCAAGTAATAAACGATGATAGTGATAATAAGTAATAGTGATGGCGCCACAGCCTGCTCGTGAATCACCATTACAGATCTGAACGCATGAGCACGTTTTAAATTGTCCTTATGCTATGGCGTATTATTGTAGTTATGATGAAGAAATGTTATATTTAAGTAATTTAATAGATACAGTATTTAATAGATACAGTGCAACAGTATTTTCTGATGAAGAAATTCTCTTCGTGATTAGGATGAGGAAAAATCAAATGATGAAGAGTATAACAGCAAATATGATTCCTCCACTGAAATCGATCCAGATTTAGAAAAGGGAGACACTGTTGAAAATAAATGTTTTATATGTAGAGACACAAAAACATTTGGGAAGAACGTAATTTTAAAGGAGACAACTGGTACACATCTTATACACTTACAGATGAACTTTTGAAAAAAAAAACAACTTTTTCTGGAACAATAAGAGAAAATAAAAAAGAAATTCCAAAATTTTTGAATTTAAAGAATAGAGAAGTTTACTTCTACATCTTTAGTTTAAAAAATATATAGATTTAAAAAAATTAAGATCTATTGTAAACATCGCACTAACTTACGACGAGATTAAAGGAATGTATAAACAATGCAACGAATGCCCTTATAAAAAGAAGAGAAAAACTAAATTTACGTTTGAAAAATGTAATAAGCATATTATATTTCCTACTTTTCTTCCTTTTCAACCTTTGTATACAAACTTTTCTGTAAAAACACAATGTAAACACTCTTGGGTATGTCATACCCTGCGCAAGAACTTTAGGTCGTTTTTTTCACGCGAGAGATGCCGGGTTAACGTCACACTGTAAAGCAGTCTTAAGATTAGTGACAACGAACCTCGCAATTTTGGATCACGATCAAGTAACGACCCTTCTCCAAACTACCACATCATGTCCACAGGAAGATTTTGAGCTCCATGAAAGATTTAGCACACAGCATCCTTTCAACGTTTGAATCTTCTTCAGGTGAGTCATCAATGCCATTAGAGCTTGAACTCATGGTACGACGGCCATGACTTCGTGACATTAACCACTAGGTTACCATGGCCACCTTTTTTATAGGGGGGGGAGAATCGAAAAAGTTAAAAGAACATTTTCTCTTATAGTTCAGAGTGAGATTTATTACATCTATACAATATCTTAAATAATTTAATCCTTTTAAATTATGTTTAAGCTACAACAAGCACAGTTTGAGTCTTCCGCCTTTATAAAAGGAATCAATCCCGAAACAGGGACGTTTTAACCCTTTAACTGCCACCGGCGTATGTATCCGTCTTGCTCAATTCGTCCTTCCAAAATCTGATTTTTGTCTTTACCTGCTATCAGTAAAACTATTTGGAAGGCAATAAAATGATTTGGACAGTGTGTGACGGATCTATACGTGTCTTTCCATAAACCTCTGGGGAACTCTTTTGGGCCAGCATTTTCAATCAAACTTCTCCGAAGGGGCAGAAAACGTGATATGCAAATTAAGTTTAATATATATATATATATTCTTTAATCGCGAAGTTGAGAGTTAGTGAATTGTGAATAGATTAGAAATGAAATAAATTGACAGTGAAACACTTACGTAAACAGTGTTGGAAACCAGATGTTGGAATATTAAGAAAGTGATTAGGTTAACTATTGGGGACGTGTTAAAGTCAACGAAAAGAGAATAGAAGACTGCAAGAGTTCAGGTACTGTGACCTTAAATCAAGTTGATGTTTAGAAAGTTAAACTAATAGTGCGGTTATTAAATACGTATGATTTATATATATATATTAAAGATTTATACGTATAAATTTTTATTAAAGGTAGAGCTGTATGAATGAATATATTCTCCCCTACGCAATCTCGTCTCTCTCCCGTTCTATTACTGATTAAAGTTATCTTGTTTAAGTACTGTTTGTGTCTGAGTTGAATATAGTGATAAAAATAATTGAAATTCATCATGTCGTCTGATCATTGAGTTCCTCCCGCACCTCTAGCCGGGTCCCAGGGAAGAAGGGACGCAAATTCCTTATAAGTATATGTGAAAGATTTACTTATTTCAGAGAAAAATTTGCTTATCTCTGCGACTTTTCTTCCTCCCTCCATAACACCGCATAATCGCCCATGTGTGAAAAATGGTGGCACTTAGGAGCTAATCGTGTTTCTTTTAATCAGCAGTTAAGGGGTTAATGCATGAGTCAACTAACCCCGGGCCCAGGGACTCGTCCTCATGGGGAGGGCCTCTTCTCGTTTTGAATAATATCATGATTCGAACTATTTTAATCATCAAATGTTATTTCCTGATATATTCTCCAAAAAATTGGGAATTTCGAACTGCACGCGTACGAAGTTTAAACCACTAAATGGTTAATGTTCCTCTTTGCACAAAAGGGATGTATCGCGGAAAATACCAATTGGGCCCGGGCGCAGGGTCTTATCTCATAAACTCATAGTCCGAAAGATTTTGATCATCAAATATTATTCCAGATATATTTCCCAAAAATTAGGAATTCAGAACTATATGGAAACTGACAATAACATTATTACGTCATGCCTATTAAATGTTGCGAAATGCTTGGTGCTCCTGGAGGTTAGAAAAATACTTGAAAAAAAAAGCAAAAATCTAGAAAAGGGATGAAATTTTCAATTTAAGGACGGCATCATGAGAATGCAATAGACCAGCTGCGTGGCATATCAATTGTGGCTCTAGAAATGTTTAGTCTATAGTGGCAGAATCATTGACAGAAGTGTCTAGCAACCAAATTAGTATAAGATTCTTGAATCTGAATACGAAATTTTTATTTATAGATAATAAATAATATATACAGTCGATTCTCGCTAATTCAAACCTTCGGTATTACGAACCTCACGCAAATCCGAAGTATATGCTCAGCCCCTAGAAAACCTCTTGATATTTCAAACTAAAACTATACGTTTTTGTACACTCAAAACTTCGAAGTAAAACCTGTGGCTGGCCAGAGCACAATACCCGATAATTCGAAGTGATTCAAACACACACTAGCACGTAGAGTCCTGTAACAAACAGGTTGGAGCCTACATTTTTGGTGTTGTATTGTCTGTGCATGTCTCCCCTTTAATGTAGCCCCTTTAATAGCTATCGGAGTTGAATCTGATAACTCTGACAAACTAAATTATCACCAAACAAACCTCGTAACTTTTCCCTTCAAAATCATGTTTATGCGAACGTTTTACAAGCTTCATTTATTCTAAAAAATCTATTGATTGACAAAGTTATATTGAATTCCATAAAACAAAAAACGATAACATATTTTTTCGTCAAAAAAATTAATTATCTAGAGTACGTATTCTTTTATTGGTTATTTTTAATACATAAATGTATTCTTTCAATACAGGACTTTTAACTTCTGTTTAATATTTTTGTACTGTATAACACGTACTTGTTAAAAATACTTTAAAATAATTTCATACATATGTACACAATTATTGTTTTATTACATATTTAAATGTGTTAGAAAAAAATTCTCTTCCGTGTATTTTGGAAGTTTTTTCCAACCCTCTTGATAATTCGAAGTTTTTCACTGGTCCCTTCAACTTCGAATTATCGAGAGTCGAATGTATATATTTTTTCCACATATATTTTATAAGGAGGGAAACTAAACAAAAATGAAACCTTTGGCACGTTTTCAAAATCATTGGATGAAAATAATGAACTCAAGATTTTCTTACTAATCTATTTAAGAAATCTATATTATAATTTCTAGAAACAACAACAATTAAGAATTTAATTAAGAAACAACAGCATATAGGTTGTTATATGATGCGAACATTTTAGTTTTCTTAGACGAATAAAGAAAAATGTATAAAAGAAATTGCATATACGAAAAGAGAAAAGAATTATGTTAGCAGTTTCTCCACTTTAAAATACTACAACTTTATTTTCTTACTCAATGGATGATGTAGAAATAAGAATGATTTTATTCCAGATTTAATGCTGTTGAATTTGTCAAAATAAAGTTATTTAATATCTCTGAAATAATGTACAATTATATCTTGTATCTTGTTAATTTAGAAAGATAATCTAAAATAACTTTTCTATTATAAGTATACTTAACATGTACGGCAGTGCCTTTTTTAAAATCTTTTTTTAAAAAGTAATTTAACTTAAATATTTTATGAAGCTTCATAATCTCTCTCTTGTTGACGTTGCACTTCTACATAAAATACATTTTAATTAGGCATTTTTAAGAATTTTTGAGCAAAATTAATTCTTCAAAATTAAAAATTGGATTTGAATGTAAAGTAAAAGAAAAAGAAATTTTTTAAGAGGGTAGATTGTTTATTTAAATATTTCTGATAAGATAGGCTGAATAATACTTTAAAATTTCATAATAATTATCATTTATTTAAAGAATATAAAATATCCACTTTACATAATTAACCATAAATTAATTAACTAAAATGCGTAGCTGCATTTTTTCTGAATAAATTTCTCAACCTGGTATAAAATTTTAATTATCCTTTAAAATGAAAGAATAGAGATTGCAGATAGTAGATTACCAAAACATTATTTCGCTATTTAAAATATTCAAATACAAAACATGTAAATAACAGTAATTTTTTTCCCTTTCGCTTTATAACGGTGCAATGATTTTATTTAAAGAATATACACATAGCTCTTAAAACATTATCATGATTTCATTAAATTTTACTACGAAAATTTTTAAATTAAACTTTTAATCATTTATCTTAAAAAATTGAAAAGAGATACAAGAGTGTTAGCAATTCAAGTGAAGGGTGAGTTAGGTATTTTAAACATTAACGTCAAACTTCTTTTTTCTTTCCCTCTAAAGAATGAACCATTTTTTTCTACAATTACCATAATTATGACTTTCATGAATAATTTTCTGATTGTGCTAGTTTTTCTATGAGATTAAAAGATGTAAAAGTTATTTCTTAGTATATTGAAGTATTTAAATATCCATTGCATAACTTTGAAGTTGTGACGGATCTATACGCGCCTTTACTAATTTCCTTGGGAAAAATATTTATTTCAACCAACTTTCGCCGAGTAAGGAAGCGTGATTATGCAAATGAAGTATATTATATAAATTCTGTATTCGCGAGTTTAATGAGTGGCGAGTTAGTTTGTTAGTTGAAGAGTGATGGAGATCGTGGAATTATTAAGAGCATTTGGAGTCTATCCATAAAAAGGATTACAGAGAGTGGATCAATCGACAGTGATTAAATTCAGATAAGGATCTCTTGCAAAGATTCAAGTGTAGGATAAGCTTCATAAAAGTACAGGTATCGTGAGCCTTGTTTATTCAGAAGTTAGCTTATTAGTGTGCAACGTAGTTTATATTGAGCGTGTTTAAGCTATCGTGAAATCAGGTGAGGGTCCGTATTATTGTCCCCGTGCTATTGAATCTCACCTCCGCGCTCTACTATCTGATCTATTATCTTAATTAGATTGTTTTTGTGTCTGTTCGATATTTTGGTAGCAATAAAATAAGTAGTTTGAATCATGTCTGTTGATTATTCAGTTTCTCCCACACACCTAGCCGGGTCTGCGGGTAGACAAGGGGTTTCAGAGGGAAACAGGAACCGACCGGCATCCCAAAATTATCCAACTTAGTTGACTTAATTATTTAAAAAAAATTATTTTATACTTGTTACCTTAGAAGTGTGACAAAGTAGAGTTCTATCTTTCCTTGCTCCTTTAGAGTGTTGTCCTTCAATGTGCAGTGCTCGTTAGTAATCGTATGAATTTTTTGTAATGTGAACGGTTAATGATACATGATTAGAGCTAGTTGATATAGTCGTATTTTATTGATTGAATAAGTGAGTGTATAATTAAGATTTACTCTAAAGCAACGCGTAGGTTATCGGTTACGAACCTTGCAATTTTGAGCCACGGTCGAGTGAGACACCTGAACTTGCACACCATTCTCCTATCCTCCACATCACGCCAACTGGAAGACTTTGAGCCACGACAGTTTTAACATGTATCAGCCCCTCTACACGGCTCCCTGGTGTCACGGTCTCCATTGACACCAGGACTAGATAAACGCCGGTCACGAGTTTCTGATAAGGGCCAAAAGACTACTATGACTATAATAAATACTGTGTGGTGTTATAAAATCTAATTCTGGAGTGCTAAAATTTGTCTTTTCCCTGGATTTATTGGTAACAATAACAAACAAAAAACTTAATAAGGTTTAACAAATTAAATTGCAAAATAAAAAAAAATATTTGGAAGTATTCTAGAGAAAAATCCTAATATTCGAGATAAAAATCCTAGTAAACAAAATCCTGGTTCTCTGAAGCCAAGAACAAGATTAAGACTGAGATAGAATCCGTTACATATGGTTTCTGTCGAGATATACCACGTGGGGTTTGAGCGTGGTGTCAACTGTGCTCCACCCACTCAGACCACCTGGTCCATAATTCACAATAATGACCACTGCGTTTTATTGGACGGTGGACTAAAACGAGCATGCTAAGAAATGTGTTCAACTAAAGGTACCTGATTTTCATATGCTCTAAATATAAGCAAAATATTAACTATTGCAGAATTGCTAAATAAATTTAATTAAAAAAAATAATTAAAGGAATTGGGAAAAAAAAGTTGATCGCGCGATTCGAACCCTATCCATTCGCGTGGAAAGCAGATACACTACCAACAATGCCATTGCACCGCTGGAAGCATTTAAAATTTAATTCTATATAAGCTAAACATGAATTTCGAAGGTTATTTTCTCCGAACTGACTGGCCATCTGGCGCTAATACATTGAGGTATGAACACTAAAGGAGTTCTACTATTACATCCACTTTCATCCCAAAATGAATTTTCTTAGTCGTGGCCTCTCCTTGTAAGTTATCTTACGTGAAATTAGTTTAAGGGAGAACAAAGAAATGTGTGTTAAACCTCCCTCTCTCTCCTCTTCTAAAAACCAAGAGTTTGATCAAGTGATTGACGTTTATGGGTTTTAACTAATGTGTGATGTTCAGAAAGCGGCCAAGAGTTAAATGAATTTGGTTGATTTTTGAACCACGCCGAGTGATTAAAAAACTTTTTCCTTTGGATGCAGTAAAGGTTAAGTAATTAACTCCAAAAAATTTAAAAGCATTTACTGAAATAATATAAGAGTTGTGTGCGTGTGTTTAATCGCATTATGGAGGTTTTAAAATAAAGAAATACTTACAATGTTTGTTTTTAATGAAAATTAATTAGCTTTATCGGAAGCTTGTAATTTAGTTCTCAAATCCCACACACCTATTAATTAATTACAAATGTGATCTTTTGTCTCGAGGAAAAAATTCGAATCAAAGTGAAATATTCCCTGGGCTCGCTTGTCAGAATTTTCCCCTCTTTTCCCTCTCTCGTATTCCAATTCTCTTCTGACTATTCTTCCAGATGGGTTCATGTCAGAAAAAAAAATGGGTTTCATTTAAAGAATTCGAGAAATAACTTGAATTAAACTTTTGACAACGTGTCATCCAGGTTTTTAATCTGTTCAGATATAATTTCTTTTCGTTAGGCTAAAGGTGAATTTTAATTTATTCTAAAGTATTGCCGACAGATACTTTGGATCATAAATTTAAAAATATATATTCAATGTTTAAATGCACAACTTTTATAAAATATAAAAGTTTAAGAATCTATTAATTGATAGTCTTAGTCATTAATTAGATATTGCTTAGGGAATATCATTAATTAGCACTCTAAAAATTTGGTTATTGTATTAATTGTGAAAATACGCAGAACATTTTCAACTGTTTTATATATTTTAAAACCTTTCAATTAATTTCAGTTAAAACACCAGAATTCTAAGATATTTGGATTTTAAAAATTTTACAGAATAATTGTTGTTCGAATTTTTTTACATTTCACTATTTTAATGAACAAGATATGTTGATTATTAATTTAACATATTTATGTATTTAGTACATTTTTAATGATAAAGAGCGAAATTATAAACTGTTAACTAAGTTTTCTTTTCATTTAAGATAGTTTATCATAATATTGATTTAGCAGTTAAAATTTAGCATTTTGTACTTTTAATTTGTAATAATTAACGAAATGTAAATATAAAATTTGTTTTGTTTGTTTCAATGATTAATTATTTTCCTTTGGGCTGTCGTTAATATAACAAACTTATAATTGGACACATGTTTCACCTGGGAAATTTTATTTACTTCTTGAAGGAGTTTGATACATTGGATATTGTACAAAATTACTTTTTCCATTCAAATAGTGGAATTAATTGTTCTTTGTTTACGCATTATTAATTGAATTTTTTTCTGAAGTTTAATCATAAATAAAAAGTAAAAGTTAAAAAATAAAATAAATAAAAGCACAAATAAAAGTTTAAAAAATATGCTTTACAAGGAAAGGAAACTTTTTTAAGCAAAATTTAATTACTGCGTGTTCTATTGTTAACTTAAAATATTTGCTTTAATAAACTGAAAAAAAGAAGCAAATAGTTTTTTATGCAATAAACAGATGCTACAGTTTTACTTTTTGTACAGGAAATAACCAAATACAATGATAAATTGTAAAAATTTGTTGATTTATATTAACGTTTTAAACGCATTGTTATCGAAACGTGGACATTCAGGCACTTCTCTTTTGAAAAGAGTGTTGTTGAATGAAAGAATGTTTGTAGGTTAAGAAAGAATTCTTTTTCAATATTTCTGAACAAATTAGAGTGATTTTGGTGACAAATTTGGCAACAAGAATAAGAATAGATGTCCTTAGACCAAGAATGCACAACATATGGACCGTGTGCCGCACCTCGCCAGCTTCATTATCTCCTTATTGGCTACTTCAAAATTTGGGCTTTGCATTCATATTCTAGACAAATCCAGAAGGATCTAGGAATGATTATTTGACAAAAAAACTTAACTCTTAGAAGGTTCTTTCCAATCCATATAAGGAACCCTGCCCTAGGTAACCTATATATATATCCACCTTGTGCCCTAGATAAATCTAAAGGAGTTTAGGAATGATTTGTTCTTAGAAGGTTCTTTTCAACCAAACAGACAACACAGAGAAGCAACTCCGTAGTCCAACATTGTGCAATGACTATGCGTTTCAAATGCTTTATGCGAAATTGTGATTGCGGATTTGATTTGTTGTGTCAAAAATACTGCATAAAAGAGAATCTATTTGTTCAGTGGTGGTCCTTTCTTGTCTTTGAAAGACGATCAGATACTTAACAATATTTTGTATTTTTCGTTTCTTATAGTTAAGAATCTTTTTACTTATCCCCTACTGCTGGGATTAACCAAAAAAATCACTGCTGGATTTCAGAGCGGCAGATCCACTGGGGCTGTCTTTCTGGATATTCAAAAAGCTTTTGTCAGGGTCTGGGTGAGTGGACTCATTTTCAAACTCATTAAAAATAATTTTCCTCCGGGTCTCATTCATTTAATTAATTCTTACCTTGTAAATAGATTATATCAAGTTCGCGTTAACGACTCTCTCTCTAACACCTTTAATATCAATTTTGGAGTCTCACAAGGATCCCTTCTGAACCCCTTTTATTTAACATCTATATTAATGATATCCCTACTCACCCTCATACCAGTACTAAAATTTATGCAGATGATACTGCCATTCTAGCCACTTACAAAAATCACGATACTATAACACTGGCACTTAACCTATACTTACTTGAAAATTTCTTCGACACATGGAAAATAAAAATTAATATTGATAAAACTGTAGCGGTACTCTTCACCAGGAGAAGAACACTACCCACACCACCAACATTTTATTCCACACAACTACAATGGTCTAAGAACACTAAATATCTTGGACTCATTTTTGATAGTAAACTCACCTGGAAACAACACATTATACACACGCGTGATAAATTCCTGAAATGCTCTTAGAGCACTTTACCCCTTAATTGGCCGGAATTCTGAAATGCAATTATATAATAAGATACTTCTCTACACTGCCATTCTACGTCCCATCATGACTTATGCTTGTCCTACATGGGGATATGCAGCTAACGCAAATAAAAATTTTTTAGAAAATTCACAAAATGCCTTTATTAGAAATATAACTAAAGTAACTCGCTATACCAGAAATAAAGATATTTATAAAGCTATCCAAATTTTACCTTTCAAAAACTATATCCAGAATTTAGCTAGAAAATTTTTTGACAACCTCCACATTATAGATATTAACGTTCAGAGATTAAACAACTACTACACAGAGTCAAATATTAAACGACCCAGGAGAATTCTTCTGGATTCTTATAATCCCCCCTAGCAATCGGCCTAGTCACTCACCGGTGGTGAGTGACCCTTGCTAAATTTTTATTCTTTTTTAACTTTTTAATTTCAATAGTACAATTCTCTCTGCATTTCCCACACAGGCTAGCTTTTTCTAGACCCCTCCCATTTCTCTAGTTTCAACGTTTCAGTGCAGCCAATCAAGTACCTACTCACAGAAACCTCTAAGCCAATGGCAGCAAAGCTACTCCCACGAACGCAAGGACATTTTCCCGCCAACTCGGTTGTCTCCGAAGCAGCTCTTTTAGTTAAGCCTCCTTGCCACGTTCACCCCACCAATCAGGAGACATTCTATATTTAAGGACCTCCAACCTAAGGCCTCATTCAATATTTTCGATATGGGATGGAGGAACACACGCTCCGCGTTCCATTTCCCAGTGACGTTCAGCGTCGGATTATAGTTAAGTATAGATTTAGTTCGAAGTGAAGGAAAGAAAACTGAAATAAAATATGACTATTTTACTCAAATATAACTGTTGTTTTATTTGTTTTCACAAGCTTAGTTTTACAAAGTACAATTAATAATAATATCAACTAATATACATCAAATGGAGTTGTTGCAAATTAATTGAATAATTTAGGGAATAAATACAGTTCACATTCAGGAGGTAAAATTAAAATTCTCAACTTTTGTTATTATTGTTTCGTTTAACTTTATTTTTTATTTCAATGTAGATTACAAAGCAAGAGATTCAGATGTTTTGTTTCAATCACGCGTTAGTTTATTTCTTGATATTTATTTACTCGAATTTATAAAATTTTTCTTTTTAGAAACGAGTAATTTCAGCGTATTTTATTATTAATAGAATAGGATTAAGTTTTCCGAAGAGTTGGGGAAATATTGTAAGCATTCTGCTTCTTTAAAAATCTTTAGAAGGAAAAATGGACGCGGAATTATTATTTAATTATGATTCAGAACAAATTTATTATTCTTTTTAAACAATTGCTGCAGGACTGATGGAAATTACTGAGAACTTTATATTTCAGAAAACTGAAGAAGGGTGGGGGGATATCGTTTATTTTGCATCAAGTTTAGAAAGTTATTTTCAAAAGTGAGAGAGAAACGGAAGAAAAGCGTAGTTTTTATTTTCTTCTAAAATAATAATTTAAGTCAGCTTCTCATGCATTTTTACTTCTACATCTCTTCACTATAAGTGTTTCTAAGCAAAGGTCCTTAACTTTGGGAGTTAATTATAAGTTAATTACATTTGTTTTGACAAACAACAAAATGCATTTTACGTTCTTAGTTTTATTATACATGTGTACAATACGTTATTGTATTAAATTATCCTTTCATGAGCAGTAATGGAATATAATATTTAAGACAGTTATATATATATATATATATATATATATATTAAAATAATTATCCACACGTTAGGATCATTATTTATATATTATGAATTGCTTATGCATCATTATTTAAATATTATGAATTGATTATGTATCATTATTTATGTATTATGAATTGCTTATGTGTCATTACTTATTTAATGCTTATAAATTATTTATTTATGTTTATAGTGTAAGCCCTCCATTTGTTAATTTTGTCCCATAATCTTAATTTTACTTTTTAGGCATTTTAGGAACATTTCCGAATTTCTGATTACTCTTATTTTGTTGAATTCCTTGGGATACTTTCTTTGTTTATAAATAATATATATATTTTTAAATTTGTCTTATTTATTTATTTGTTTTCTGTTCGAAAACGCGTGCAAATTTTAGGCTTATTTGTTGTTTGATATTTTTGGTTTTTGTTCATTGTTTTTCTTGTACAAACTATCTGGTGCAACAGCCCATGAGGGCCAAAGCCTTCTGTAACCATCTCACTTTTCGTGACCTTGGGTGCTGAGATGCAGGAGCAGATGTTCCGGTCAAGTGGCCAGTCTGATGTGAAACTCCCAATGTTTAGTTTCCAAGCTAGCTTGGTACTCACTTATTGACCATTGAAGGGATGAAAGGCTGAGTAGACCTTGCCCAGCCCGGGTTTGGATCTCCGGACCTGCGATAAGCTATCACTCAGCCACTGGGCTTCGTTTTTCTTGTGAAAGGGGATTTTCTGCTGAAAGGGGTAGGTTAGGTACTATAAAGTACGCGTAATCTCGCATCACGGTCCTAAGTCTCGCAGCTTTAGAAAATATAATAATTTTGGTCTATTAACTTATCTTTTAATGAGTTTCTTGTTCTTGATTCTAATGTTCCGAACATATCCCCTTCTGATTCGTAAGATTTTTTTACAATTACTCATATATAATCATTCTTTCGTTACATATATATATATATACACGAAATATGTATATATATGTATTTTTACATTATATATCCATAATATAGTGTAAAAATTTAGGAATTAAAAGATAGCATTATACAGTATCTACAAACACAGCATTCTTAAGAATGCTTCGCGAGTTTTCAGTTAGTTCTGTGGCTTGCTAACATTCGCTGTTAAATTGAATGAAATCCTAAAGAATATAACGAATTATTTTATCTGAATGTATTATTAATATGAAAAATACAAACTGAAAAGTATTCGAAAATGTTTAGGCCACTGATCAAACTAAGGAACAATAAAACAGCTATTGCCATTTTCAGTGATCTAAATATGAATTTATAAATATAATTTAATGTACAAAGAGAAGGAAACATGAATATATTTTGTTTACTTTTCGTCATGTATTTATTTTTATTAAATGTTTTTAATGTAATCAATATCTGTGTTGCATGATACTTGAAAGATATCGAGGGGGTGATACAGCTAACAACAAATCTTCTACGGTTTCTGCTTGGAAATTTATATACTGTAATCAATGGTTAATGCTAATCGATAATATATAGTTAATGCTAATCGATAATATATAGTTAATGCTAATCATTAATAGATTACTTTGTAGAACAGTTGAGAAATTTTTCTTCTCATCGATGTTTACAATGATTTTTAAAACTCCATTCACCCACAACATCAACTCATCATAGATCAAGTGACTGATGGATGTTTTCAAAGATGTCAAATATTTTTCGCCCACGTGCAGATGAAACAGATATCCCGACGAATAATAAAATGCCATTGACTCCGCAAAACTGACAAGCATATATCACTTTGGATGGATGCAATTTTAAGCAAATATTGTAAATATTGCTGTAGAAAAACGCGATGATGCTTGAGATATTTGGTATTTTTTATGATTCATTTTGCATCATACATAAAACTGTCGTGTTTGAAGGTCGCATATGAGTCATTAAAAAGAAAGAAATGCTTTCATTTATATCCTTATAATAGTAATTGAGAATGAATTATATAAAATTTTAGAAATTTGTTTGCGCATGTTTCTGAGTTTGCACGTTTCGCCATTTAAGGTATCCGACTACCCTAAAATTGTAAATTTTTTGCCCCAAATCGACGATTTTTTTATGGTTTTATTTTATAGGCTGTTCTATTAGCTTTATAAAAATACCAAGTTTATTATTTTCCGTTCACTAGAACAAAAACTACAAGTGTTTTAGTAAAAGCAGATGTCATGACTTTGAACAAGATGTCATACTTTAAAACGCGTTTTATTCGAAAAGTTTTTTTTTTGTTTTTGAAAATGCCCAACCAGGGACAGCGATTGCTCAAAAAGTTTTGAAAGTAATTAACTGAAACTTTTTCTGTATGCTCTGTATAACATTAGATGTGTTTTAACTTTCAGATTTATCAATCATTGTTTTATTACAAAATTTACAGTCACTTATGGGAAGGTAATCACTGGTTTTTTTTAGCAATTTCATACAATAACTAAGGTAAAGTGCTCTAGGTTTTGTAAAAATTAAAATATCTCTTATCCTGAAGGTCCTTTTAAAAGTGAATAACAAAGCAACGCATCAGAATTGAAAAATTGAAATACTTTTAGAATAGAATGGGACTCATTTATGTTATTTTTTGTTAATGTTTACCCATTTTTCCCCCCATTTTAGTAATAATAATTTCTTTTTCTCTTCTTAATTTTAGCATATTTTATTCTAAATTGTACTAAACAAATCTAAAAACCACAAAAAAAAAAAATCCTCATATCTCCAATTTCTTAAAGGAAAATTGTCACAAGTAGTCGGACACCTTAATAAATGATTAATTTTGATAGAAAAGTTTTACCTGAACTGCACTCAATGTTACAACCACCACTGAGGTCAGTGAGATAGACACAGTAGGGCCAAAACGTACTGTGCCTATCTCAGTTTTCACGCTGGGATACAAGTGTTGATGTTTCGGTCAAGTGGTCAGTCGACCCCCAGTGTTCAGTTCCCAAGCAAACTTGGTACTCATTTATCGACCCACTGTAGGGACGAAAGGCTGAGTCGACCTTTTTCAGACGGGATTTGAACCCCGGACCTGTGGCGGGGAAACGCGATACATTACCACTCAGCTACTGGGCTTGGAATATGTTTAAGAATTTTAAAATTTCATATGATATTTGAGATTTAAATTCCACATCCATGCATAGTTACGAGCTCGTGATCGTCATTTTTTTCTTTCGAGTAATGGGTTCGATTCCTAATTCCAATAAAGATCTGTCATGTTGCTGGGCTGATGCCCGTTCCATCTGTGGGGGCTTACAAGAAAGCTGTGCTGTGAAAGTTTCAACAGTGAGGAGGCAACTTAAGTGACATTCTCGACTGTGGTTTAGCTCTTGTTTTTAACTATTTCAATTTTTGAAAATATCTGTCATTTATGCAAACTTACCTTTGTGTACTTCTGTTAACAAAAATGAGATAAAAAATTTATTCCATAAGGCTGAATGCAGGTAGTGGCGATACGTACACCCCCACAACCTCTGCATCGCGGAGGGGGGAAGGTAGGGCTCTAGGGGGCTCAAAGCTTGACTGACGCCAAGTAAATATGGTTTTGCAATCCTTTGTAAATGTGGCTTGTGTGGGGCCCAAAACCTGACTTTGCAGGGGAGGGGGAGGCTAATTTTCTCCGTAACGCCACTGAATGCAGGAGTGACGTTTTCGCGTCAAGCAGCTGAAAAATCGGCTTCTTTTTGTGGATAGGATAACAGCCGTTCGTTCATATCTACATGCCCCCCATAAATATTGCGGGGGTCTTTCATCTCTCATTGACCCAAAATCAATGACCAAGCAACCCAACAGATAGGTTCGACACCTGACTTTAAGCGGGAACTCAGAGTGTAATTCGAGGTGTCAGAAAGAAACCGCTCCCCTCCCAGACCCTAGAGGGGAGAGCAGTCCGTTGAAAAACCGCGAAGAGAACGGTGCGTTGCTTCCTTCCTCACAAATATCATATTCTGAACACTAATGAAATATCAATATTATGGATAACCAATATAAATGTATACTGTAATACCGTAATTAATAACTGTTACGTAAATATAAAGTTGCCCATCCGGCATAGTGGTTAGCGACGCTAATTGCTGTGCCGTAGGGCCTGGGTTTGAATCCCGGAGAAGGCATGGATGTTTGTAAATGTATAGTACCCCTTCGCGGCATGGGGGTACTCTAAATAGCTGGGGAGCCACAAGTCCTCTCGTGAGGTTGGTGGAAGGGAGGTGGGAGACTCCTGACCACTCCCAGGGTGTTCTCCCTCAAAATTGGGGTGGAACTGAGCCAAATCGTATTGTCACCTGCAAGGTGCTCAAAGCTATGGCTAAAGACAGGCGTACAATGTAGCCCGATGCCATGATGATTTTCGTGGGCCTCAATCTGACTACGTCAGACAGGTGGCTTTTGTAACAACAACGTAAATATAAAAAATATTTAAATTCCTAACACTTACGCTACCTTTGTGACGTTTCTATCCGCGACGTTTTCATTAATAATCCTCTTGGGGAATTTCTGGTGTTTAAAAATTATTTTATTACAAAAATCCTCCTCGAAGAAGACGTGATTATGAAAGTTAAGACTACTATATATAGTCTAGGATTTCAGGTTAGTGAGAGAGAGAGAGAGATAGGATAGACTGTTAGAGGAGCAGAGATTAATCAAATTGAATGTGAATCGCAGATATTTAATATAAGATAATTGAATTACTTAAGGTGACGAATTATCACTGTTGATTGAATCTGGATTAAATAGCGAAGAATTCAGAGCCATTGAATTAAGTAAGTGAATTAAACATTAAAGTATTCCCATATCTCGCGTACCTCGTTAATTGTCTTCATACTTATTAATTGGATACATCTCTTATCCATGATCGAATGAATCTGAGTTGTGGTTAATATTGTGGATAAATTAGATTGTTTTTGAAATATGGCTAGCCTTCCTTCCGATCCTCCCACACCTTTATACTCTCAGCCAGGATCTTTACACCTTTAATTTTCTCATACCTCACAGCGGGGATGGTTGTTTTCCCTGTTGATTAGTTTGTATTAGCTCTGCTTCTTTCTTCATTCCGCCAAAAAGCCCTCGCATTGCTGAATAGTTGATGTTGACACACAATCAATTTCATGACAAATTAATTCCTTAAAAAGTGCACTAACTAAAGGAATTACCGTAAAATTCGGCGTGAAAGGCATACCTGTACTCTTAAGCAACAATTTTTAACTTTAAGGTACATTCGCCGTATAACGCGCACCCCCTCCCCCCTTTTATGAAGAAACTTGAAATGCACGTACGCGATGTTCTTATGTTTTGAAGTCATTTATTTGCTGCATTATTCAAAGCTTTTGGAAAAAAAAAAAGAGTATACTTTTAGAACGATGACCTTTTAAGTTCATAAGGAATGTCATTTATTTTTAATAAACAATATTTCGATACATATAGAATTTTGAATTTTTTTTCTATGCTCATCTTTTTAATATTTAAAGCTCTCATTTTTATACCTGGCTCATAACGCATACCTTAAATTTTGATCATATTTTTTTGTGTTAAAAAGTGCGCGTTTCACGCCATATTTTACAGTATTATGATTCTTCAAATAAAAGAAATATAAACGAAATTTTTTTATGTAGATTTAGTCATTGTTCTATGTAGAATGAGTGAGTGAATATTAACGTAACACTGTTCAGCTGCTCGAGGGCTTTGGGCAACGGATCTCGTAATTTTAAATATTGGTCAAGTGACAAGGATGACACTCGAACTGGCACCCCCTCTCCTAACTACTACACCACACCAACGGGAGGACGTTTGAGCTCTCGGCAGATTTGACGTGCATAGCTAGCTCCCCTACATGGCAGGTCTTCAGTGGTACTGGCCTTGAACTCATGACAAGCCAACCGCGAGTCCGTTACCTTAACCACTAGGCTACCTCAGCCTTGTTTCATGTTTAGAAGTAGTACACAGAAGAATAATTATATATATATATATATTAGTCTAATTATATATAAAAGGACTGATATACAAATATTCTCCTGAAATTTCAACACGTAATAGAAGCGGTGATAAACACGAAAAAGATATATTTGATATTAAGGGGAAAAAATCACTTTACATTTAAATAGTAAATAAATTTTAAGACTTCAAGAAGTGGGGAATTGCACACTTTTAATTAAAAATTTTTTTTTAATTTTTAATTTCTATGGTAATTTTACAGCTTTTATTTTAACGTCTACAAGTTACTTTTTGTTCTAATGAAGAAATGTACTCTTCTCCAAAGTAGAAAAAAAATATAAACAAAGTCAAGTAGCTTTAATTAAAACAGTTGATTCCCTGATGGGATCAAGAGCCTCTTAATTACAAAATGAGCCTCAAATGTAAACTTATATTTTAAGGATACATCACACTTTCTGCTTTGATCAAGAGTGCGTCACACTTAAGGTCACAAGTAAGAAGTGTTTTGAGGAAAAGGCTCAAGATAAAAGGATCTAAAAGAAAACTGCTCTCTCTAAATTAAAAGCTACGATATCAGGGCCTAAGTAATTTTATATTTCGAAATGGGAGATTAAATTTGTTCCACACCACACAAATGGGAGGACATTAAGGTAATTGACTACCCTAAAATTGTAAATTTTGCCAAAAAAATGACAATTTTTTTATGATTTTATTTTATAGGCTATCTTATTAGCTTGATAAAAATACCTAGTGTATTATTTTCCGTTCACTAGAACAAAAACCACAAGTGTTTTGGTAAAAACAGATGACATTACTTTAAGCACAGAAGACATTTACTTAAGCATTATTTAAAACGCGTGCTACTCGAAATTTTTATTTTTAAAAAAAAAAATGCTCAAAAGGGGCCAGCGGTTGGTAAAATTTTTTTGAAAATAATGAATTTAAATTTTTTGTGTATGTTCTGTATAATAGTAGAAGTGTTTCAACCTTCAGATTTATTAATCAATGTTTTTTTACAAAATTTACAGTCCCTTATGTTAATATAATCACTGTTTTTTTTAAGCAATTTAATATAATAACTAAGATAATGTTCTATAGTTTCCGTAAAAATTAAAATATCTCTTATTCTGAAATTCATTTAAAAAATGAATAGCATTGAGCAACACATCAGAACTGAAAAATTGAAAATTTGTTTATAAACTTTTGGTACAGAATGGGCCGCGTTTATGTTATTTTTCGTAAATTTTTACCCATTTTTTCCATTTTTAGTTAGGACTTCTTTTTTTCTCCTTAATTTTAGAATATTTTTCAAAAATGTACTTAGCAAATCTAAAAACAACAAAAAAATCTCCATATCTCCATTTAAAAAAAAAATTGTCGCAAGCATTCGGATACCTCACGCCTCGTCAGATTTAATGTGCATTAGTCCCCTCTACACGGTGGGTCTTTGATGGTACCGACAGTCCGAGCACGTGTTCATGACCATAACCACTAGGCTACTGCGGTGACAGGTTTCTATTGGGAGTGATTGTGATTGTTAATTTCTCGGAAATTGCTTCTAGAAAATATGAAATAGTTTTTAAAAATTTGTATACATATATATATATATATATATAATACAAATACTGTATATATATATGATACAAAAAACTATATATATACAGTTTTTCGAAGGAAGCATTAGACTTTTCGGAAAAAACACTTTTCAGTGACCTCTCTGCATCGTAAACCAGCGTTTCTCAAACTGTGGGGCGCGCCCCCTAAGGGGGCGAGATAACCCTACAAGGGGGGCGCAAGTATATCGAAAGTCAAAAATAAGTAACATATTTACTGAAAGGTACATAAATTACATGTTTACTGAAAGGTACATAAATTACATGTTTACTGAAAGGTACATAAATTACAAGTTTACTGAAAGGTACATAAATTACAAGTTTACTGAAAGGTACATAAATTACATGTTTACTGAAAGGTACATAAATTACATGTTTACTGAAAGGTACATAAATTACATGTTTACTGAAAGGTACATAAATTACATGTTTACTGAAAGGTACATAAATTACATGTTTACTGAAAGGTACATAAATTACATGTTTACTGAAAGGTACATATATAAATTACATGTTTACTGAAAGGTACATAAATTACATGTTTACTGAAAGGAAGCAAAACAAAAAATATACTCTGACAAAGCAAAAAAATAAAATACACATTTACACTGATATAATACTTATAAATATATTAGTACTTCTCTATGTGTTTGATAACTAATCTCTATATACTAAGTTAACAACAAGTTTAATAGTTACTAGTGACTCCCATGGGCTTGTCATGCACAAAATTATATAGAAAATTTAATATTATTCTTGATAATTTGTATGGTTTATGATTAAAATTGTATTGTAGCTTCAACGTTAAAGTACATTATTATTGCATTCAATACTTCGTTATTGTATGAAGGGAGCGCGAGGAGAGAATTATGACTGTGAAAATTGGGTCTTATATATTGAAAGTTTGAGAATCACTGTAGTAAACCAAAGCCAACTGTGTCTGATTTGAAACTGGTTGATATATTTATTTCAATAACTGCTTAAATGATCGTCGTTTAGTTTAGGTTTTGAATGAGAGTAATGCGAGGTGAATCATAATGTAGGACCTTGTAAAACAATTGAAATAAAATTGAAAATCGAAGGTTGGAGGATATTCTTAGGGAGAAAGTATTGTAACAACTTTGTCGAGGTTGTTGGTGTTTGGGGGTTCAAGTAAAGTTCAGCAATAACCAGTTTCAAATTCAGATTTATTATCCCACTTACATAAACTAAAACAACTAAAGGTTGGAAAGGCACTACATAACTAATTAGAAGAGCAATCACACTGCTTAAGGATACTTAACATATGATTATAATCTACTCCATATACTCTGGACTTCTACGCTAGACTTTACGGTAAATCTCTTACTGGGTACGACCTAAGGTCGTAATTCTTAAGCTCAATCTTATAACTTATTCTCCAACTATCAATAATTGAACATCCAGCGACTAACTTTCGACTCTCTTCGCATACCTAAATGTCCATGCTTAAGTATAACAACTCATTTGCATAAATCGAGTTTTCTTCATCAGGATAAAGTTTTCAATAGAACATACAGTTAAACAGAAATAAATTTACCCCAAGAGGTTTAGTTGAAGTTTCGAGGATAGACCCGTTAAAGTATTAGCAGTTAAATTTTATATGCATTTATGCATAATGAAAAAAATAAATTTTGAATGGGAAGTGGAATTTTGGTTAAGTTAGTAATTTAATTATCCTTACATTTGCCTCCCCCTTCATCTTCCAGTATTTAGAGGGTCACTGGCGTGAGTTTGCTCGCTTACGAGGTAGCATCGATTTCCAATGTGTATAAAATAACATTTGTTATCATATAACACGCATTCCTGTTGAACGCAGGCAGCACGATTTTTACACTCATCATATATAAGATAAAATTAATAGCAATAACAATAAACAAAATACAAAATATAATAAATTTAAATTTTTTGAAATATTAATATATTTGGGGGGGGGGGAGGGACAACGCGCGATGTGCATAAGTGTTGTTTAATCTAATTTCCTTCCGAGACATATGGAAGCGACTCTTTTTTAATATCGCAATTTTAAAAGCATCAAAAGTTCGAAACTACAGTTGATATTGAGAAAAGTTATATATAATTCAAGTTTTCAGTTTCCTTTATTTAAGGGTAGTTAAATATTACATATAAAATATTGGACTATAAAAAACATTTAAAGTACAGTAAAACACGTTTAACGCGAAAACGTTTACGACGAAATTTTGGTTAAAACGAAATGATACAACTGTTCCGACATGTATTTTCATACATTTTCCCCTCTTAACACAAAACGAAAATTGCTTAACACGAAAAGAATTCCCTTCTGGGAATGAACGAAATACGGAAAACACCAGACACCTAATGAAAATGTTTGAGAAAAAGTTTCTGTATTATTGAACTATATTCTATTCTTGTCTACCATTAAGCCTGAACAACCAAGACTATATTATCCATACACGAGGTCTTAGGTTTCCTCATTTCTATATGCCATTAGTACCTCTAGCTAGTACTTCATCCCAATTTTTATACCATGATGCAGTGAGCAGCATCTTTTGTTCTATTTGAATTCTGATGCACGCTAAATCTTTCTAAGCTCAAAATCCTTACGTTGGTGTGGTGTGGAATCTTAGAGATTGGGGTGCCTTCTCCGGGTTTGTCCTCGTCCCTTGACCAAAGTCCGAGTCCTATTGCCATCCATGTTGGTTTGAAATATAAAGGTATTAAACAATCAAATTAAACCAAACGGAATATTACCTACGTTACCTACATCTCAATTCTAAGAAGCCAAAGAAATTTCCGTACAAACCAAGATTTTATTTTGTCCATCATTTACTTTGAACCTGAAATCCCCCGAACCCCTGATTCACCGACTTTTCTTTACTTTTAAAAGAATGTTTCATATTCGGAGTTTCGAATTCATATAATAAATTCGAAAAATGCAACAAAGTAACGTTGAAAATACTTCTGTGAGTGATACTATATTTCAAACTGAAGAGTATTCCCTTGCAAGCTTTGTCTCTCTGTTTCTCTTTTGACAAGTTAAATGATGTTGAAAGTGATTTGTTTCTTGTTGCCAACGAAGAAATGAGAACTATTCTGCCAAACAACAGAAACGCAGTGTGTTCTCGTTTGATTTATGTTCGACAGATAACTGCTATTGTTTTTTTTTCTTATGGTCAGACTTAAAATGAAACGTTTTGAAGATATCAAAAATGTTTAGATACGGGGGGGAAGGGATTATTTTTAACTTCGTTTTTTTTTAAATTTTAAAAGCATGTAGCCCCTTTTTATTAACTGTTATTTTAACTGTACAGATGAAATTTGTTTTATTTAAGTCTATAAATACATAATCTATATGCCTAAGCGAATATTTAATATGCTCCTCCAGGAAAATATATGTGTTTGTATCAGTATAATTCGAAAATTGCTTTTTAATTTATAAAATGTTACCTTTTTTTATACATTCAAAAAGAGAAAATGATTGATTTATGTTTTATTTTATAGTCAATTATAGTCCTTTTCGTCTTTCACGGAAATACATAAATGAATTTAAAACAGTAATATGACATTTGTAGAAAAGTAATATAAATTTTTAATGCCCAAAATTCTCGATCAATTTTCGGAGAAAGGACAATTAATCATGCTTTTATGACAGCAGCAACGAATTAAATGTTTTATTTCATATATTATTCAAACACACTCAAAGCACATTTCATTTTGATAAAATGCTGATTTGTCTCTAGATTATAGTTAATATTTTTTTCTGAAAGAGTAATATTAATCATTTAAATTTTAAAACACGACATTCCAATTTTAATACATAATTTTATTTTGCTATAATATTTATAAAGCAAAATAAATGTTTTTTTTTTTGTGTTTACTAAATTACACAATTGTTGAAAATTAATTTCTGCGTTCTTTTTTAAATAGTTAACATTCTTCGTTTTAGATATACTTTTTATTCTATTTCAGTGGAGTTAACCTACATATATATTATTTTAAATACATATATTCGTAAATAAAAAAAATGCTTGTTTTCTTAATAAAACACGAAGTATATTGCCAGACTTTGAATAAACCCATTTCGTTAAATTTAATAGAATTTATCAATTGTATTTTACTGGTTGAAATTTTTTATAAATTAAAACAAAGTATAGTGCACACATGGAGTTAAAAGGTTAATATCGAATTAATTTTACCATTACAGAAATTTTCTATGTCATAAAAAAATTATATAATGAATTATGTAAATGAATTTGTATTTAATATTGAAGAAATGCTTTTGTTTGTAGATTTTCGAATAATATTTTATAGAAAAAAAAGCTACGGTCTTAGAGCAAATGATATCTTATTTTCTTTCATTATATTTCTATCTAACGAATATTTCTGAGCATTATACTGATAAGAAAAACTAAGTTTTAATTTAAATTACTTTTTATTGAAAATATCGAAAAGAAAGTTTTTAAAGAAAGAATTGTTTTGAAATTATAAATGGCTGTAGAAAATCTTTAAAAAAGATACATACAAAAGAATAAACTATTGTTATTTTTATCATGATTGTTTTTCCTTTTTATTTCATTATTATTTGTATAAAATGTCGTATTCAATATATAGATAAAAAATAAATATGGATTTTTCAATTAACTTTTTATAAAAATTTTCTTGACAGAATTATGTTTAATTTTTTTTCACAACTTGTTTAATAAAAAGTTTATTTTTTTAACGTTCTTGTTTTATACTTCTTTATTTAATAACATTTTTTCAATTAAGTACTTTTTTATTTAAATCCTTAAAATTATCACATTGCTGGACATTATAATAATTTATTTCTTAAATTATTTATATAAAAATATTTTCGTATCACACTTTTCAGTAGACAACTTCATTAATAACGATTTATCCTTGAAAAAAATTATTTTATGCTAAAGTATGTTAATCTAGTCTGTGTTAGTTAAAGGGATGTTTATTAAATAAACGCGCCATTTTGGTTTCAATTTATTCGAACATCGCTGGAACAAGGTTATTGATATTCTGATTTCGTCTGCTGGGTTAATAACGTCCTTAGGGACAACATGATTGGCTGAGTAAATATGGTTCGGCCCTAATTCATTTTCGTTTATCCGCCATTTCCAATTCTAATTACTTGAATACATTGTTTGGGTATGCAATGTTTTGGACATTTCTACACATAGTTTGAACTAAAGTAATCAAAGCATCTATTTTCAAAAATAGTCAATATAAGTTGGTGATATTTCGTTACAGAAATTAGTGTTTCCATTTATATTGTCTTAAAAATTTGTATGAAGTGAAAATTTTTATAAAACAAGTAATATAAAAAGTTTTTTTTTTTTTTGTAAAATCAATTCCTATTTAGGTCAACAAAGAAATTTTTTTATTTTAGTTAGTTGAATTTCATTTTTTTGAATTAATATAAGGAAAAACTGTATGAACAAGTACCATCCACTACAAGTTTTAAAAAATATATTTGAAGCCACAAGAAAAAATTCATTAGAAAAACTTACTGACGCCATCTATTGGTGCTAAATTTAACTTCGTCAGAAATAACGCAGAATAAATTCAAAGTTAAAAAACAAAATTTTAATTAATGAATTAATACCTGAAAAAACTGTATTAACATCAAATGCCATCCACTACAAGTTTAAAAAAATGTATTTGAACTTCAGTGGATGAATAAAAAGTATTTTAATAACGATTGAAAATTTCAACAAGATATATTGGGAGAGAGGGAATTAATTAATAGTAGGAATTGAAACATTTTCGGAATTGGGATAAACATTTTTGACAACTAAGATTAGAATGTATAAAAAAATGGCAGAAATTCGAATATTCATTATTTGTGTTGTTATTGTTGATAGAATCAAATCGTTTGGAATTTACAAAGGAAGGGTTTATTATCTCTTTTTTTTGGCAAAAAGCTGTTTTTAATAATTTTGATCAATGCTGAGTCAGTAAAGCATTACTGATTTGTTGGTTTGAATAAACATGTCAACTGATCACGTGACTTTGGATTAACGGTCTGGTGATGAAGATGGTGGGACCGTGGGTAGCCTAGTGGTTAGAGCATTGGATTCTAGACCGGAGGGTCTCAGTTAGATGCCCCCAAAATAACCTCCGAGTATACACGAAGTACGTGCTCGTTAAATCAGTAGTTCCGAAAGTCCAATGGGCGGTCGCAGAAGAAACTACGGGTGTAGGGTGCTGGTGAACATTACCCTCCCCTTTAGTCTAGGCAGAAAGTATTTAACTTGAATGTAGTTTTCTACTTATTAGCTAAAAGTTAAAGTTTCTAAGGGTTGCCTTGGAAAATGTAAGGAACCCAATTTTTTAAATATTTACTATCAATTAGTCAAATACTTGGTATTTCTTTTGGAGAAAACATAAGACCTCTTTAAGTGAATCCAAATGTGAAGGTAACGAAATTCAACCCTGACGTGTTAATATCTATAATCCGGGGGATATACTGTTTTTTTTCTGGATATTATATATATAATTCTTTAACTGAGCCAGTGCTTCTCAAACTTTCAATGTTTGTGACCCAATATCCAATCATAGCTTTCATCGCGCCCCCTTCCTCTGTAAGATAAAAATACATTGGATTCAATGATACTATACTTGAAAGTAAGATCTACAATACGACTTTAACCTCTTAAGTGTCACCGGCGTGTATAAACGTCTCACTTAGTCAAAGCGTTAATTGTCCCGGACGTTTATATACGTCTTTCCGAAGTGATCTTTTCTCTGCGCTGCCATCCATAAAATTATTCCGAAGGCTTTTGAATACAATAAAAGGACATTGACAGTGTTTGCGAATTATTTACTTATATTTCAGAGAATTTGCTTATTTATCCCCCCCCCCTCCCCCAATACATCATATACGCGAGCCTACGCGGAAAATAGTGGCATTGGGGAGCGCGAATCGCGTAACTTTAAATCAGAAGTAAAGGGATTAATTATAAATTGTACAAATTATCAAGATAAGTGTTATTTTTGTGTATAATTTTATGTATGACAAGCCCATGGGGGCACTGGTAACTATTAAACTTGTTTTTGGCTTAGTATTATTAAATTAATTGTAAAATTCATTTGCAGTACTGATATCGTTTTAAGTGTATCATGTCAGTGTGAATGTGTATTTTGTTGTTTATTACAACAGAATGTATTTTTGTTTGTTTACTTTCAGTAAATTAATAATTTCTTCAAGTAATATTTTATTTTCGACTTTTCAATATACTCCCCCTACCCCCTCGTACAGTTATCCCGCCCCCTTAGGGTGGTGCGCCCCACAGTTTGAGAAACGCTGAACTAAACACATAACGCAGGTTGGAAAATGGGCTTTACAATTTTGAACCTTAGGCAAGTGATTCGGCTGGCAGCTTACTCTCCAAGCTTCCAGATCGGTACGAAAAAGATACTGGATACTAGGAAGCGTTTTTATATTTAAATATGAGGGAATTTTTTGATATTTTTTCTATTAATGTCACACCTTGAAGTTGAATGTTAGCTGCGGTAGCCTAAGTGGTCATTGTAGCGGACCAGTGTTGTCGAGTCACAGCCTCGAATTCTGATGCCTCTGAAGATCCGACGAGTTGAGAGGATGTTGCACGTCAGATTCTTCCTTTAGTAGGGTGTAGAAGTTATGAAAGTGAAGTACCACATCTTAGGTGTCATCCTCCTCACTTAACCGTGGTTCATAATTACGTGGTCCGTTTTCGTTAGGCTTTCTATTGCTTTTGGTTCAACGTTAAATTTTTATTAGCTTGAAGTAGAATGAGAGCTATTGGAGATAGATCTCGCAATTTTGACCGTTGGTCAAGTAACTGAGCTGACATTCTACTGTTCAAACCGTGAAATCTTTTAGCTTCGATAATTTTGACGTGCTTCAGCCCATCTACACAGTAAGTCTTCAATGACATCAATACTCGAACCCATGGCAACTCCAGCTACGAGTTCGCGACGTTGACCGCTTGGTTACCATGGCCATATGTGGGGAATAAGACAATGCTCTTATTTTCATTGGATCATATTCTTTATTCATACAGGGGCCGTGGTAGACCAGCGGTTGTGGTCACATATCCATGTCCGGCGTGTCATAAGTTCGAGCCCTAGTGACAATGAAGACTCGCCGTGTGGTGGGCTTATGTACGTTAAATCTGTCCCCTGAGGATCAATTGAGTTATGAGGAAGGTATTAGTTCACATCTTTATCATTTGATCGTGGCTCAAATTTAAGAAGTCCGCTGCCAATAACCCTCGTGTTGCTTTATAGTGTGAACACTAATATAAAACACACTTAATCTTCTCCTGCGTGTCATAGAATACCTTAATCACTACATTTCGAAATTTATTTTGAACAAATACTTAATTTTAGTTATTAATTTACATTTATGATAATACCCGAGACTACTTTAATCCTGTTTGTTTCCATTCTAATCTCTACGTTCATTCCAGAAAACTGTTAATACCCAACCGAATTCTCTAACTTACAATTTACAGCGCGCTTTCCACTCTCTATCGCATTGGCTTAGGCTGTTTTCTCAAATTACAGACCGTGTGTATCTTAAGCAGTGTTATAATAAGTAACGAAATGAATCAGATGGCGGTGTGAGGCATATCTCCGTGTAATGCAAACAGAATCGTTCCCTATATGCGCATGTGTTCGACAAGTCCCTGATTATAGCTCCGAGATACTGAATAATTTCTAAATGGAAATGGTAATGGGTTCCAACACTAATAAAGTAATCAAGATTTCTGCGAATTGGGGACTTTCCAAAAATTGAATTAAGTTGTATTGTGGGTTTGTATGATTTTTGAATTTAGGAACATACACAAAAGAAAAACAGGAAATTCTAATGTTTATTTTTCAAAAAATCCAATTATTAAATTTAATAAGATTTGTTTACTTTTGAACCTTTACTAATTTGGAGTAATTAGTAATTAATATACGGGAAAGCAGTGGAACTTATGTTTGAACACCACGAGAGAAACTCTCCATAAAACAAGATAACCCAGAATTAATTGCAATTAACATGGGACTAAAGAAAATCATAAGCGAAAGTAACTACGAAGACCTCTGGATTCTATCTTACAGCCATAGTTCAATTCAACACCTGGATTGTATCTGACAGCCATAGTTTAATTCAACACCTCAAAAACTGGGACCACATAGAAGATAAAATCAGTTTATCTATACTGCAAAAAGTTAAGCTCTTCTCTCACCATCCCAAAGTACATTTTCAATTGATCCCATCCCATGACAATATCTATGGAAATGAATTGGCTGATACTTGCAAAGGAGGGACTAGACCATCCTGTCTCTTCCACCTCAGAGCTGGCCTATTTAGAATTCTCAAGGCAAATCTGTCCAAAATAAAGATAAATGATTAAAACCTCTGCTTCAGGCAAAGACCAGGGCTTTCTTTACCTCTTCCTTGTGACAAACAGTTCGACACTTGTTTGTCCCGACATGCCTGTGAGTACTTAAAATGTCTCACTTTTTCTGGAGGCAACAAAAGGTTTCTTATTTCCCCTAAATGCCAGTTAGAACAGGCTTCACCTCAGCATATCTTGGATTTCATTGGACTGGATTGGGAAGATATCCATGATAGTCCACTTCTAGTACCGGACTTCATTAAAATCACCGGTTTCAATGATCTGATCTGACTTTCTCTGACCAGATGGGCGATTAGTAACAAGAACAACAGCAATTGTTAATTCAGTTAATTAGTTTTTTTAAAGCCTCGTAAACCTGTGCAATTGTTGTTGTTGGTGCGTCCTTCCCGAAGTGAAGGAAAGAGAATTGCTAGAGCCTGAGACAGACACAGGCTGAAATTCTACACGATAGATGGCGACACCACTTATCTCCACCTCTACTATTTAGGCATGGTCCGGAGGGGAGGGAAATATTCTCCAGCATCCTGCACCCATGGTTTCTGCTGCGGACTCACTGATTTAACGAGCACGTTCTCCGTCTGTACTTGGAGGGTATCTGATGGCATCGGGCTACGAACCCTGGTCCTCCAGTCTGGAGTACGATACTCTAACCACTAGGCTACCCACGACACCAAAAAAAGATGCCAACGGTAAGCGGTGTTCCCAGGTGGTCACCCTCCCCACACGCCCGTTGATGCTTAATTTCGGTGATAGGAAGAGAACTGATGTTTTCAGCACCAGTTCAGCATCAGTCTGAGTTAATTTTTACTAATAATGGCTCTTTTAAAATATATAATAAATCGTAACTATTAAATCTGTTTTAACGGGATTTGTAAGATTTATCAAATTACTGGTAATTCATTAATATTAATTTATTTTTCATATCCTTACACTTAACTCCTTATAAAAAGATAGTTATCAATCAATATCTCTTGCACTCCACATAAAATGTTGTTGTTACGAATGTCACCTGATCGACAACCAAATCGAGGTTCACGAAATTCATGATGGCAAAGGGCTAAATGACGCTTTTCGTTAGCCGTAGCTTTGAGTACCATACAGGTGTCGTACGATTTGGCTCGTTTCCACCTCAATTTTGAGGGAGAACACGCTGGGGGTGGTCAGGGGCCTCCCACCTCACTTTTCTTTCCACTAACCTCCCGAGAGGACTTGCGGCTCGACGGCTGTTTAGAGTACCTCCATTGCCAAACAGGCACTATACATTTAGAAACATCCACACCTACTCCGGGATTCAAACCCAGGCCCTACGGTACAGCAGTCAGCGTCACTAACCCCTAAACCGGATGGTTGACACATAAGATGTAACTGATTGATTGTTTATTAACTTCGCATTTAGAAGCTACACTAGGATTATTGGCGACGGACCTCGTAATATTGAACCTCACCCAAGTGAGAAGGGCATAACCTGATATGGTTTTGAATCATTGATTGACTTAATTTACTTTGCACTCTGAAGTAATATGCCGGGGGCTTTTGGTGACGTACCTTTTCACTTTGAACGTCTCGACGTTCAAAGGACGAGGACGTCACCTGGTATGGCACTCCCCTCTCCAAACTTTCCCAAGATGTCAACTCGAGGACTTTGAGCCTCGACAGATGTGACGTGCATCAGCCACTCCACATAGTGGGTCTTCAGTTTAACTGAATTTTGAAGCCGCAATTACAGAACGCCGGTCATGAGTGCTTGACCATGACCTTTTCGCTACGTGGTCAATGTGAAATATAATAACTGTAATGCAAGGATGTGAACTCCAGACCCGTGAGTTCGAGTCATAACTCAACCAAATAAATGTGCAGGGACTGTCTCGCGTTGTGAATATAATTAAATATTTACTTGTACGTAATTTATAACAAACTTTTTCAGTGAATAATTTTCTTTACAGACGTTGTTCATCGCTTAGATATATGCCATAAGATATTTTACTTTTTCTTATTTTTTTTAACATTTTACAATTATGTTGATTTGCTCTTTTTAAATTGTTTTAAAAAATACGTAATTTTAATTAATCAGTAACATGGAATAAAATAAAAGTGTTTTTTGTGTAAAAATGAAAAAATTAAATTTGTAAAAACAGTGGTACAGTGAAAACAGTACGTTAGATATTGTGGAATTATATCGTACTATCACAAGATACCTGAAAGAAAATTTATAAAAATTGCTTTTTCTTTTCAATATGGTATAAAAACTTTTCATCGAGCAAAATTCTACATATGAAACCCATTTCATCTTCAAAAACTCTAAAAACTTGATTAAACAAAGAAAAAAAAATATTAGCACCTAAGTCCCTTTGTTTCTTTCTATTTCTTACCTCCGAAATGAATTCTGACTTTATCATTTCAAAAAGAATTTATTTCACATTTTTTCTTTAAAATTAATTTGGTAACGAACTGCCTCAAAAAATGTATAACATTAAAAAATATAACCGAAATTGAAAACTTGAGTTTTAAAATAGTTTTTCAAATGCATTTGTTCCTGTGTTCAGAATGCTTATGTAATTTTCACAACATTGAATTACAATCGCGTGTGTTTGAGTATCGAATTAAAACAATATTACCTGGAGGAAATGAAATGTATCTTATGCCATACTTAAATTGTTGAGACTAATTTTACTGTTATCTGATACATAAAATACGGTACACTGGAAATAGAACATTTAGCGGTTTGTAAAAGTTAATTTTCCATAAACACTTCCGGACTTTGCGTTAGCATTTTCTTAAAATACTTTAAGAATATCGTTGAACATGTTTCGTATTTTAAAAGATGGAATCAGTTTTGTTTATCTAGACAACATATCCTTATTAAACATTGTTTTGATACACAAGCAATGAATTAAACATTATTCCACGTGAGTTTGTTGTTGTTTACCATTTTTATTTTATTGGTACACAACTTATTCCAATCCATGTTCGGTTAAAACGTGATATCTTTAGTCTTAAGCCTTGAAACTTGAAAGAACATCTTCCTATTGTAAGTTAATCCTATTTTTCATGTTGTGTCTTATCCAATTCTTGCCTAGAATGCTTAATATTCATTCTTTGTTATTCTTAATCAAGAACTGTTATCTTGGGTCTTGTTTTGTGTTTTATAACCTGAGAACTTAACGAATGGATTTATTATATATGTATTAGAAATTCTCGTGAATCTGCTACGAAAATGAAACTTAAATGTATCGACTTTAAGCCTTTTATGAACGAATTCTGATTAGTAGCTTCTTCAAACGCGATGAATTTAATTTAACAAAGAGAATATCACATAACATGTGCGAAAATTCGTTCTTAATTGATACTTGTTAGAGATAAAATTATTCGAATTCATGATTTACCTAATTTTGTACTTCAAAATCTAATAAATTGTGCCTTACTTACTAAATTTAAAGTAAAATAATTCTACTTTGAAACAAAATATGCGCATAATTAGCTAAGCTTTATTCAAAAAGAATTACGATACAAGACTTTTAGAACCCGCTCAATTTAACTAAGATAAAAACCATAAAATTTGCCAAAAGTGTTCTTTATTTATTCGTATTAGTGTTAAAGCTTATTCAAATTCGAATTCATAATTTACCAAATTCCGTACTTAAAATCTTTTAAGATTTTGCTTTACATTTTCAGTTTAACGTAAAATAATTCTTTGATAAAGCAAAATATGTACAAATCTAGTTAAGCCTTTTTCAAAATAGAATTCTGATACATATTGTGCTAATAACCTTAATCTCGTTCACGAATTTTGTATTGAATTTAAAGCAAAATACACTACTTTGATAACAAAATATGTACATAATTTGCTAAGCCTTTTTCAAAAAGAATTCCGCGATACAAGTTGTTCTAATAACTTAGATCTGGTTAAAGATGAATTTTGTAGCTCGCACGCCGAAAGTGCATTCTCAAACGCGTTCTAACCGACATTAAATTTTATTGTTTCCGCCGTAGCTGCTTTGGAATGAATAAATAAATTCAAACGGTTTGATGTGCCGGTTTCATATTCCGACACGAAGTCTGTTTCTGCTTTAGAGCGGAACTATTTTTAGCTCTAAATAATGCGAGAGTATTTTATTTTAAAAGCGCGCGGCATAAACTGTCATATCTATGTTTTGGAAGCATAATTTCTAATTGTCTTACATCGGATCCGTGTTGAGTGTCGAAGTTAATTACCGTTGATCGTAAAATTCGAATAATAAAGTTTAATTTTATTACTTTTGAAATGACGCAATCAGCGCGGAAGGATGTCTAGAGAAGAAAAATGCATTAAATTTTCGTTTTTCTCTTTGGTTTCTGTTTATTTTGATTTAAAAATCCATAAATATATCTTTTTGATGTTATATAGGTGATGAAAGTGAAAATTTCAATAGTATGAATGTTGACTTTTATTTAAATTTATGATTTTTTATTATTCCATTCGTATTCTTCTTTGGATTCTTTTTGGATTTATTCATATAGATCATATTTTATTGTATAAACTTAGCATTTTCGGAACTTTTCAAAGGGGGGGGGGTTCGGTGCTTGCGAGCGGACCGGCTAATCTCGAAAGAAATGTGGCTTGGGTATTCTTTTTAATATTTTTTATTAGCCATGCGTAAGTGATTTTAATCTTGTAACACTTTGGATGCTTTCAATAGAACTTGCATTCTAAAAGAAAAAAAATTGTTATCAGAAATAACACTATAGTCGTTGACGACAGTCGTTTTCACTTTACAATAATTTAACTAGAAACTATTCCAGCCATTTGAAAACGTTTTCGCCCTCATGACGACATGTTTGACATTTACAGGACTTTTTACAAAAAGCCTTATATACAAGTTTTGAAATTTGAACTAATCTCTGAATAAAAAACACATTTTCGGTTTATTCATGGATCGACTTATATTGAGAATTATACGGTAAACGTAATTTAATATATTTTTCCAACTTTTAAGGAATTTTATTTATATATTTCAAGGAATAATGTTTTAAAATTTAAGATCGCGATTTATTTCTTATATAAAAAATAATGCTCAAGTACAAAATCCATAACAATTTTTTAAAACTGTTTTTATTTTTATTTATTTCGTCGATTCTTCTTTTGTAACTTGCTTTGGCTTGGATTGCATGTTAGGTTGATTGCCGTTTTTTCTTTAAGTATTTTATTAATAGTTCAATGAATAACAATCCAAAATTTAAATTCATTTTAATATAAACAAGTAATGCATATATTTGTAAGTTTTAAAAATTGATAAATACCAATGAGAAGGATAAAAAATTCGTACTCAATGCTTTGAGGCACCCGTATGTCTGACATTTTTTATTTTATGAACGTGGTGTTAATATTATGGAAATTTGATTTTTCTACTCAAGCCTAGATTAATATACCTATTTGAATGCAACAACGTGCAACAGATGAGGCAAAAAATAATGAATTCTTTTGAATTACATTTTACCTCCGATATTTGCAAATATTTCTGAGTATTTTCAGAAATCGGGGAAACAACATAAAACATTTATTAATTTCTGCTTTTTTGGATGTATTCATTGCATTCAAATCGAAGCTTAAGGCACATGTATGAGAAGTAAAGTAGAATTTCCATTGGATTAGCATTACGCTCAAGAATTCAAAATGGCCTGTACGTCGGAAAATTTAAATATGTTAATTTATTTATTACATCACGCATTTATAGAAAAAGTATGGAATTTAGTTCTAACCTTTATTTATATAATGTTTCAGATCAACATGTATAATTTTTGGGTGCACATACTTGGCTATGTGGCCAAAAGGTCATAGTCACAAATTCGTGGCCGGTAATATCGAGTCACGAGTTCTAAATTTTGTACCACTGAAGACCCGCCTTGTTGTGGGCCGGATGCTCGTTAAATCTGTAGTGACAAGAAATCCTCAGTGACGTGGTGGGGAAGTTCGGAGAGGAGGGGGCCATCTGAGGTGTAGTCCTCGTTATTTGACCGTGGTTCAAAATTACGAGGACATTTGCCAATTGTCCTCGTGTTGTTTAAGAGTTTGAGTTTTTTTACGTCATTAAAAAGCCACACCAAGTTTATTAGCGACAGATCTCATAATTTTGAATGTGAATCTTGAGCTCATGGCCAGCGTATCACGGGTTCAAATCCTGGTGCCTTTAAAGAGCCGTTGTGTAGTAAAAATTAATGCACGTTACATTGTGATGGACGCGTCCTTCCACTAACCCTCTTGGGGAATCTTTGGGCTATCAATCACAACCAACCCTTTTGGAAGAAGAAACCATGATATGCAGATTAGGTCAGTTATATATAGTATAGATTTCCTAGCTAGAGGGTGAGATAGAGGAGAATAGATGAATAGACGGAGTTGCCTGGAGGTTGAAATATAGAGAAGCTGGCGATAAGGAAAGATATCGACCGATTAGGTATTGCTTAAATTTGTGACGGTTCTATCCGCGACTGTACTAACACCTTGGGCACTATTCTGGGGAAAAATAATTAATTCAACCAACCTTCGCCGACCAAGAAAGCGTGATTATGTAAATGAAGTATATTATATAAATTCTGTTTTCGCGAGTTTTTGAGGTTGGCACGTTGGAGTTGGCAATTAGGAGCTAGCATAGAGTCTGTGAGTTAGTTTGTTAGTTGAAGATTGAAAGATAATGGAATTAGTAAGAGGTCTTGGAGTTGTCCAGGAAAAAGATTACAGAGCGTGGATCCAATGACATTGATGAAGCCCGATAAAGATCACCTGCAAGTTTCCAGTGTAGGATCCGATGCATAAAGAGTAAAGGTATCGTGAGCTTGATTAATTAGAAGTTAGCTTATTAGTGTGCGACGTAGTTATATTTGAGCGTATTTAAGCTGTCTTAGATTCAGTTGAGGGTCCGTAGTAGTATCCCCGTATTATAGAATCTCACCTCCGGGCTCTACTATTTAATCACCTACCTTGATTAGATTGTTATTGTGTCTGATTGATATTTAGTAACAATAAATTCTTTAGATTGAAATCATGCCTGTGGATCATTCAGTTTCTCCCACACACCTAGCAGGGTTTACAGGTAGACAAGGGGGTTCAAAGTCAAGCAGGAACCGACCACTATCATAAATTGATACAGCGTTTCGGGCTTTAAATATTTAAAGATATTTAAGTGACGATTGGTCACATAGCTACATTGTGAAATCAAATATTGGAGTAGTGGGTTGATCCATAAAAGGTGGATCACTTATATCACTTCACTTAATTCCACACCTCTAGCCGGGTCCGAGAGTAGGTCTAGAATGTTACAACATCCGTTGAACACAAAGTCCTCCTTTAGGTATAGTATGGTAGTTTGGAGAGGGGATTGACCGAGGCTCAAAATTCGAGGTCCCTCGCCAGTAGTCCTCGTGTCTCATTTATAATATAAAGCTAATATGACTCTCTCTCGAGCCTGATCAAGAAACCTTTTCTAAATTCAACACCACGCCAGCGTGAGGGCTTCAAGCCACGATAGATTTAATGTGAATCAAACCCTCTACTCAATGGGTCTTCAATGGCACTGAGACTCGAACTCATGACATGCTGCCCACGAGTTCCTGACCATGACTAATAGCTTACCTCGGCCATTTCTGTTGCTTCAGAGGGCGATTTAAATTTAAATCGAACGGAATCAAATCATATTACAGAAACTCTACAAAGTTACCGTCATTGATATAATTTTCAGTTACATTACATTTTATCCATCTTTTATAATAATAATAATAGTGGAATTCAGTATAACGATTAAAACGTCACATAGTCTTTAAATCAGCAGTTCAGTAATCAAATGATTATAGAGTAATTAAATCAGATATCACCGGGTGGTGTTAAGGACCAATAATTAAAGCGAAATATAACTTCAATATGGATCACAAAGAGATGAATGACATGTCGGAACAATCGAAGCTTATTTAACTTTTGAACCGTAATTGAAACTAACAGTTGTTCGAATTTTCCGTTTCAATTCGTATGACATTCTGTAATACCCAATAAGCTGAAAACCTGTTTAATATAATTATACCGAACCAAATTAACTCCGTTGATCAGAAAAGCAGAAACAATTATAATTAATGAAAAGTATATTTATATTAGTTGTATCGAGAGGTTGGTGTACTTTAAAACAGTCGACGTTCAAATGTCTTACGTTAGCGTGGTGTGAAATTTGGAGAGCGGAGTTTTATTGTCCACGGGGGGTTTCATTCTCAATACTTGACTGTAATTCAGAAGTATGGGATCCGTTACGAGTAGACTTCGTGTAGTGACATTAATAAACAATCAGGAAAACAACGATTATAAGAGAAGAAAATTTCAAATACTTAGTTACAATGAAAATATTGATGACGAGATAAACGAAATAAAATTGTTTAATTAAAAATCTTTTTAATTAAAATATCTACAGCGTCTGAACATGTTTTGCAGTAATGTACGAGGGCAATTCGGAAACTAACCGCCGTTTGGGCGTGGCGCTGGAACTACGGTTCGAAGCGCCCTCAATCGAATGCACGAGCAATCTCTGATTCAGTAAGTTTCCAGTCGGCCAATGAGAGCGTCGTAGGGCCAAGAATTTGCTAGTAATAAAGTGACAAAATGTGTGCCGTCATAGAAACTCCCACGAAATATGAGGGGCGAGGAGTGATAAGATTTCTTTGGGCTAAAAAAACTATCAGTTGTGGATATCCATCGTAAATTGTGTGCCGTATATGGGTCAAACATTGTAATGGAGGATTATTCCTACTTCCCTCTAATCCCCCTTGTCTACCCTCGGATCCGGCTAGATGTGTGGGGAGAACTAATTGATCAGTCGACATGATTCACTAAAATTATTTTATTGTTACTCTTATCAGCACAAGCACAATAATAATCCAACTAAGATAATTTAGATCAATGATTAGAGCGTGAAGGGGAGACCAGTTAGCCTGGGGATAATATTTACGGACACTCAACTAATTTCTACGATAACTTATACTAGCTCGTTATTAACTCAGCCGCGCACTAACAATTTACCTTCAAACCTCTATTTAAAAAATACGCACAATATCTGAACTCTTGTCAGTCAGAAGTCCTACAGATGAGGCCTTGAACACTAATAGTTGTCTTGATCAGCTCACATCCGAGTGATCCTCACTTTGTATATCTTCAATTCTCACTTAAATAATCTTAGATTCTCACTTCAATAACTTACGATCCTCCCATCACTAACTCTCAAAACTCGCAAATACAGAATTTATATAATAAACTTAATTTCCATAATCACGTTATCTTACCTTCGGTGAAAGTTGGTTGAAATAATCATTTTTCTTGAAGAATCACCAAGGGGTTAGTAGAGCCAAGTATAGATCCGTCACAACATTTCGAATGAAGGTGTAATACGTCAATGGATGCGACTTTTCAAGGAGGGAAGATCAAACATCCATACGGAATCACGAAGTGGAACGCTGTCTGTAGTGAGTGCTGATCTCATCCGTTTACCATCTAATCACTGCAATGAAGAAGTGGCTTGGGTTACAGCATTTTGCTGACGATGAGGAACTTAAAAACGCTGTGACACTTTGGTTTAAGTCACATGCAGACGATTTTTATACAGAAGGAATTGGTGAATTGGTAAAAAGGTACGACAAGTGCTTGAATAATGGGGGAGACTATGTTGAAAAATAGAGGAGAGTTGTACCTTTGATATGTAAATAAATCCCCTCCCTCTCTGTCCTAGTTTGCTTTTTACATCGATTTAAAGGTTACTTTCCGAATTGCCCTGGTATTAATAATTAATATTTCAGGTACAACTATTTTAAACTAGGCATTACCGCCCGCTTTGCCGTGTGTTTCATGGCATTGTAACACTACACATTCTTTTTATAGGTCATAGTAAGTCCTAGAATTAAAATATGTAGTATGTTAGTTAGAAACATTTTCATAGCCCCCTCTTCTTGATTTAAAAAAGGATAGGACTTGAATATCTAAACCAGAACATATTTATTATTTACGCACTTGTAAACCCTTCCCCCTCTCGGAATCGATTTCCTCAAGCCCATTTGTGATGGATCTCTACTCATCAAAAGTAGCATGCTTGCAAAACTCTTGAGTCTGTAGCTCTAATTGTTCAGAAAAGGGAATTTTTTAAATTTATAACTTCTTCGTAGCTACCTTTAGAGTTTGATTTAAACAAAGTTTGCCATTAGCAAATCTCTACTCAACAAAAGAAACAAGTTTTCCAAACTTCAATTCTGTGAGTGAAATAGCTCAAAAAAGGGAGTTCTCGTGTTTTCTGCCTTTTTAGTCTTTTCGCAAAACCCGTTCGTAGAGAATCTTTACTCAACTAAAGCAACATGCCTGGCAAATTTCAAGTCTGTGAATACAATAGTTTTGAAAATCTCGTGATGAGTGAGACAGTCGATTTTTTTCTTAAAATGTTGTTGTCACTAATGCCACCTATTTGATGGTGTCGGATCAAGGACCGCGAAATTCATCGTGGAAAAGGGCTAAATGTCGTTAGCCGTAGCTTTGAATACCACACAGGTGATAATATGATTTGGCTTGGTCCCACTCCAATTTTGAGGGGGAACACCTTTCAGGTTGTCAGGGGCTTCCCACCTCTCTTTCTCTTTCACACACCTCACGAGAGGATTTGATGCTCGATGGCTATTTAGAGTGCCCCGTGCCGCATATGCATTATACATTTTCAAACATCCATGTTTCTCCGGGATTCTAATCCAAGCCTTACGCTACAGCAGTCAGAGTTACAGGAAGGGCGGCGCTTCTTTATATACTATGCATCAAGCTGTTCATTTGTATGATGTGATCTTGATTTGTCTGTAGTTTGAGAGTGTCCGTATGATGTTAATAGTTCATGATTCTTTTGTGAATAATTTCTTTGATAGAAATAAGCAGTCTTTCACTTGTTGTTTCCCTGCCCTTCATGTGAATGGATGTCCTTACTTTAAAGCTAAATTGTCGCATTTCCTTTCAAAAATCAATATCTTTATTATTATGTAGTAGATATTGTTAATTGGTTTAAAAATATATGTTGTAAGAAAAGATGAATATATATGGACATCAAATCCTTTATTTATCAAGTTATTTACTTTTTAAAATCCATATATTGTACTTAATTATTTTTTACTGTAATTCGTGACCGAATTAGAATGTTGTTCATTTTTCTTAGAACAAAGCGCACAGATATTATGTTTCATTCTTTATTTTTTCTATTTACGAATACGCTTTAGATCAGGGGTGGGCAAACTTTTCCAGGGTAAGGGCTACTTCTAATTTTTCCAAGGTGTTACGGTCCACCCAGTGGCGTAGGTGTGGTGAGCTAACAAAACGGTCTACAATATTTATTATAACTTAATAATAAATACGGAATATGTACTTACCTACATAACTACAATAAAATAAACTTACACTTTTAAGACCGCCTTTAAAGCATAACCCAAGATACAAACATTATAATAACAGCTACAAATATAATAATTTCAAATGATGTGTTTGTTACGAAACACAATATTTTTTTTTTCTAATGGGGCTGCGCTTTGGTATTTTAAACCTTTGCAGACCTAGTACATTCCCCAGGAGCTGGTATCACTTTTTAGCGCTGCACCGTATAGGCAATACCAATTACAGCAAACAATTTTGACGCCCAGTTTCCTCCACAGAGGGAGGCACCTGAGCTCTTGACGATGCGAACCTGTACTAGGATTTAATTTTGCCAAGAGCATCCAAGCCAAACAGACACTCTAGGGATCTTTTACATGCCGCATAATCATACGACATGGCCGCTGTCGATTTTCTGCATCATGAAAATCCATCGACATGGGCCGGGGTCAAACCCGCAACCTTGGGTGCAGAAGGCCAGCGAAAAACTAGCCACGCCACCCAGCTGGCACGAAACACAATTTAAAATACATCAAAAAAAATAAAACATTTTCATCTAAGGTTAGTGCTTATAGTTATAGTCAATAGAAGACTTTGTTTGTATACTGTCAGCCTATCTTGAATATTTCGGTATATAATTACTAACTGCTAATCTTCAGGTAATCATCTCAAAATGTCTTGGCAGTTCACCTGTCGACCGCGATCGACTTAATGCATGCCCATTCCGGATTTATATTATTAATGAACCCTCGGATGCACATACATGAATCTTCAAAGCTCATAAGCTCAAAAAACCATGAAATGAAAAAGTAAAATTGACTCCAATGAAAGTCAAACAAGTTAAAAGTTCTCAATAGTTATTATTTTACCTTACGCAACTCCTACAAAATTCATTTTTAAAACAACGTCATTTATAAATATTTTCCACTTCAGACCAAATATTATCTCTAAATTTTAACACTTTTCCTGTAATTTGTTTGGTAAAATGATCCCTAGATGGCGACTGTTTTGTATAATCAATCCCTTAGCGAATTATTCGGCAATTACTTTGCAATTAGAGTCGCGCATTTACGAACACTAAGCTTTCGTACAGTCTTAAACATACCTTGGGGACGTGAAATTCTTTATATAGATGCGAAAATGATAGCGTAATTTATTCCCCTAATATTAGACGAAGGAAACAAAGGTAAAAATAATGCTTAAGAATCTGCTACATGTATCACATTTCTGGGATCAATGAGTATATTCATAAATTAATTTACCAGATTAGGAAAACGAAATTTACGAAATGATATATGCGCATAAGTTATTCCTTTTTGTTTTGGAGCGTGCAGTTGCGAGAATCGATGTATTTTCTGAACGACTCTTTTATGATCGCCCACACAAAGTATGTAAATCTGAAGATTGTTATTCGTTACGGTTATTGGCGTAAATTGTGATTAAAAAATATGTTAATAAAGACCCACAATTTAAAATAAATACTTTTTAACTTAGGCTTTCATGATAATTCTGTGCAGAAATGCAGTTTTTTTAACCTTTAAATCGAGAAGTATTTTTAAGAAGCTGTGATAATGGTGTAATTGAGTTTTAAATTTTGAAATAATTATGATTAATACCACAAATGTGTGTGATTATTAAGCAGATTTCGGTGAAACGCGTGAAAAAAAACTTTAAAAAAAAATTCGCATAGCCGAATGGCCAGGGTAGCAAAATCGTGTTCGGTGTTCCTGTTGAGTCGTGAGTTTGGGTTCCGATGCCACTAAAAATACGCTTAAAAGGGAAATTGTAGGTTAAATCCGTCAAACTATACAACCCTAACATTTACCATGGATTGCAAGTTTGAAGAGAGGGGTAGTAGCCTCGGAAACCAAGTGGTTATAATCGCGAAATCGCGCGCGTGATTGGCTGTGTCCCGGTGACACTGAAGACTCAAAATCCTGCCGTTGCCGTTATTGGGAAGTTTGGAGAATGGAATATTAGCTCAGATTGTCTTTCTCATCCCTTGAATGATATTCAAAATTAGGAGGTCCTGTCGCCCACAATTCTCATGTTGCTTTAAAGTGAAGAGTTAGTAAAATATCCAAATCTTGGAGAGAAAAGCCAACTCAGGTGTCGTCTTCGTCACCTAAACATGGATAAAATTTACTAGGTCTGTTGCCGATAGTTCTTGTATGTTTTCTAAAAGGAAAACAATAAACAATTAATTCAAACTTATTAAAACAAAGAGACGCACACACATCACAAGATCTACGGGAACTACTAGACCTACTAACTTTACAGGCATGTTTCTTTTTCTTCAGTGGAAATCTCCTAAGAAGAAATTTTATGAAAATTGATTCCCGAGGATTGAGGGGTCACTATAGGGCAAAAAATTCCCGTTTTCGAACTATTGTAATGTCGTAGTATTTTCAGTGATGAAGCTCCAATGTTGTTTTAGAGGTTTCTTGACTCACAAACACATAAGACTACTCCCCCGCACGAAATTTTACATACATTATGTACACGTTTTAGAAAAATAATGAATCTCCCGAGTTGTTGATACATTTAGAGAAAAGCAAAAAAATGGGTCAGGATGGCATCCAACACATCTGCCCTCGGAAGATACAAAACCTTCACACAAAACTCGCTACTGGAGCTCACCAACCTCTCTTTTCAAGGTGCAATAACCAAATTCCAAACTCTCCACACTTAGCTTACTGCTGGAGATTAATAACCTCTCTCTTCGAGGATCAATCACAGAATTCTAAATTCTCAAAACTTAGGTCGCTGCTGGAACTCACCAACCTCTCTTTGAGGTACAGTCACCAAATCTTCAAATCTCTATCGACCTCTCTTCGAGAGACAATCACTGAATCCCCTCTAGTGTGGCACTAACGCAGGTGCAGTCCCTCAGAACAGTCCTCGTTGTCACCTAGCGTTCTAGAAGGTGTCTAAAGCTCGTTATACTATTAGTCCCATAGATTTTAAATTCGGCAAGCAAAAGTACAGGTCCTCAAATACGGGATTTCTTAAAATCGAGTCTTAAGGGATGGTAAGAGACAGGGGCGTCGCAGATAAATATACTTGTTTTAAAAAATTCATGTCATGTCCTTTTTAATGAAGTGGGAGTGCTATATAAAAATATTCTATGAATAGAATTGAAAGCATAATGCTAGAACTTAATCTATCACCTACTAAAAAACTGCATATAGATATGCAACAATATGAAATACCCGGTGAAGCAAATGGGTATAACGGCGGCGCTCTAATATAATTTTCAGTTACTCTAAAAATAAATTGGACGTCAGACTTCAAGCCGGTACTATGTAAATAGCTTGATACGATTATATATTTTCTAAAATATGTACCGATTTATGTATTGGAATGATACACGTTATTCCAAAGCAAAAATTCTTTTATTTATTCTTCCACAGGAATATTGTATTATTAAACAAATTTATCCTTTACCATTTATTAATAAGGCATTAAACAGTTATTAACGACACATTGAGACAATTATAGTACTGTGGTTTTTTGTATTTATGACCGAAATATATTTCGCAATATCCAGGGCCTATTAATGTTTTAAAATCCCAACTTAAAAGAATGATCCTATTCCTTATTTAAATAAATTCCATGTATCTAATCCCAAATAAAAAGTAAACAATTTCAACGTATATTTGCCGATTTACAATATTCCCATTCATATGTTAATTCCTTCACATAAAAGCAATTGACCATAGTTACACGTATTCTGTTATATATATAAACGCATTGTTTCCTTCAATCGTTAAAAGAATCTTATATTTGAAAGAGAAAAAATTCCTTTTACCAAGTCCTTAAATTTTTATGAAATAAATATTCTTTTACACAATAGAGCCATTTCTTTACACTGATGTATTCAGTTTCAGAAGTTACTCGGAACGAAAGACTGGATTCATTTTCAAAAACGTGACCGACTATCTGTGATTTGCCTGTTTGGATAACGTTTTGTGCACTCGTGGAGATATTAAAAGTTAACATAAAGGACACTCTTCGCCGTTAATTCATCTTTCTGTAGCTCATAAAACAAAGCATAAAACTATGTGCAATTACTCAGAAAGCTTAGGCTCTTATTCTGTTACCGTATCTTTTTCTCGCTTCGAATAATTCTCTTGTCTGATCACATCCATGGACGGATTGGACTTTTCTTTTTGACTATCTGGTACAGATTTGGAAGATACGAAATATTGATTGTGATTTTTGGTTTTATTGTCGTTGCCTCATTTTCTTAATTGATAATATTGATTTTTGGTGTATGCATAGCTAAAAAGTGGCCACAAGTGTTTTTGTAGGTATATTTCAATGGCAGTGTTAAAGCAAAGCAAACAAAAACTGCTTCAGAAAAACGCTCGCTTAGCAAATTCGGATGATTTATAAAAATAATTAAAACAAGTTTGTCAAATATTTCAAACATGAGTTTTTGTAGATTTTTCATGCCGTTATTTTTATATTTTCTGACCATATTTAACTAATTGAACCAGCCTTTTTCTTATTAAGACGATATGGTACCCTAAAAATCATTAAACTATCGAAAAAGTTTTTATTGGCTTATTTAATACCCCGAACCTTTATAAATATGCCTGCAAAATTTCAAAGCTTTACCTGCATTTTTCATTAAGTAATGGAGCAATGTTTGATGCTAAACAGCAACTATCACGCCTACATTTCAGATTATCTGCTAGAAAAGAGCCTGATAAAAAATGAATTAGTTATTTTTCTAATGCGCATCAATGAGATTGACATTATATATGCAGTAATTAATCATTTTAGGAAAGAATTGTGCAATTCATGCAAAAATTCTAGTTTGTGAATTATTTACTGGAAGATCAAATGGATTTGGTCAAGATTTAAAAGGTGTGCGTGCTTTTTATGATATTATTATGAATGAAATTAAAACTTCAAAACGGATTCTCCCAAAGCCCAAATACTAAATCTCATTTTGATAACTCAGATAATTAAAAATCTAATTCGCAAGAATAGAAAAACTCTCCCATTTTTATATATTTGTTTTTGGTGATATATATATATATCCCATGTGTGCGAGATTCAACACTTTTATTATTAAAATATTTTAAGATATTTATTTAAACAAATGCACATATACAGTTCTTAGATTTTGATGTATTTTACCTATAAATTGTTATTTAATTTTGCTTTTATTCGTGTACAATATTTAACATGCGAAGGATTTCAAAATCATGGAAATAACAAATAAAGGCATCAACATCTTTTGTACATGTGGTGTATTAGCTCTGAGCATGGAATTAGCTCTGAAGTGTGTGTATTTATTTTTTTTATAATTATTAAGATAAAGTTTTATGAAATATTGATCTTTCATTCGTTTTTTTCTATGTATTCATTATGACAGTATACTGTTTAATTGTTCTACATTTGTGCAATTTTTTATGGTAAGTAGTTTTAAATAAGCTAATTAAGAGTTCATAAAAGTTTCAGACTATTCGATGAATATTATATCATGCTATTCATGGAATAAAAATTTCAAACTCATATTTCTCCATGTTGAATTTTTGTACATATACTGTTATACAAAACCCTAAGGCTTTTTTGATAGTTGAAGAATGGGTTTGAAATTTTTTATACTGTTCTGAAATGTATGTTTTGTAAAAATGCTAATGGAATTAGCTCTAACACGTTTAGTACTTTTTTTAAAAAATTTCAAAATCAAAATTAATGTTTTTTGAGAATTTTTGGAAGTTTAACTATAAAAAAATTAATAAAAATTAAAGAGCAGCAGCAGAAAAAACTCATGCACAGTTTTATGTAGTATATTATAAGGTACTTGGAAAAAAATTTGAAAGAAAAGAGACATATTTAAAAAAGCCTTAGGAATTTAAAAAAGCTAAAAAAATTTAAATTTTACAAACATTTTGCAACAAATTAAAATTTTTTGTATGGAATTATTATTAAATATTAACCTTTATGAAATACAATTAAAACCAAATATCAAATATTAAAAATAAAAAATGTGGATGGTACCATATCGCCTTAAAACTAAATTAGTCAATGTATTTTTATATTATGAGTAACTAGCCATTCCCCACCAGCTTGCTGGGTATTTTAGTATATTGTATGACTCGGTGGCGCACACAGGAATTTTTCAGGAGGGTGTCCAGGGGCGAAAGTTCACCACTCTCGTACCATACCCCAATACGCCACCCAACATATTATTTTGATTTTGTCGATTGTCGGGAACAAAATGCATTAAAAAAAGAATTATTCAATAAACAATTAGCATTAATTTATAAAATTAATTATTAATCACAAATACTTTATTAAACTTAATGTATTACACATACGTAGAAATATACTCAATCGAAAAAAATCAAGGGTGGGGGAAATCCGGACCCCTCCCCCTTTCATTAAATCTCAGCATTTAACTTTCGATTATATTTAAAAACATTCTTATTGTTTTTATTTAAAAGGGCTAGAGAGAGAGCTTGCATTGCTTAAACGAAATTTTTTTTTATGTGTAACGCTCCCCAAAAAGTAGAACTTGTGTATTGTTTTTGGGTTATATTAAAAATATATAGTAGAAGAAATATATATATATAATATATATATATATATATAATATATATAATATAATAATATATAATAGTAACATAAAATGAAAGAAATACATGGCATAATAAAATTGATAATACAAAATAATATCACTAACAAAGCCAGAAGATCAAACCAGATTTCAAGAAACATACTTTAAAATGATGGAAGAGTCTATTATAGAAGAATTAACTAAGCGTATGTATAACATAGAACAGAATTAGAACTTAAAATGTAAGAAGCCAAAAGAGTCAATAGACTAAAATGAAGATCTGTTATGATTTCTAAAGCTGTTGCTGAATTAGGACCAGCAAATTAGGGTTAAATATATTTTATGGATCCACCTTCCCTGTTCAGCAGAAATTTTATACATAACAGGAAAACATACAAATATTGAAAAGTTAGCCTAAAACCAACCACGTGTAATTTGCAACAAAAGAAAATAAAATAAAATAATAGAAAATATGAAAGGAAAGAATCCTAACAAAATACAAATAAAATAATTTGAAAAGAATAATGAAGCAAAAACTTTCATGAAAAAATGCATATAACAGAGAGCGGGAAAAAACTGTACGTACAAGAACCATACACTAAATGATCGTTAAAAATGACGTGTTAGATTGGTAAATATATATATATATATTCTCTATTAAAAAACTGCCTTTTTTTTTTTTTTTTTGCTTGTTAATAAAAAATTAGCCAAACAAATGCCATTTAAGTTTTCGTCTTTAATTTAAACGAGTAGCAATTTGGTCTTAAACAAAAGAATTTTTAAACAGAAATATATATTTGAACATAAAAGAGAAAATTAGCATATTAAAAAGTTAAATAGAAATAAATGATGGAAATCTAAATACAAACCAATGAAAAGCCTCCTTTCGTTGTAGGTGGGAGGAGTATATTTTTTCACTTGATTTCTTCCTCAAACTCATATCACGATAAGCTGCATCCCCATTGGTCAGGTATCCAACCAACTCCTGCTCCTATTGAACGAGAGAAAGTTCAGCCAATAAATATCTGTCCAAAAGATTAAATTTAAAATTCTAATATTTTATTGATATTTCACAATAACAATTATTTTTAAATAATGCATTACCACTAAATAAATTTTCTTTTTTAACTTAAAATTATCCATGTCTCTTTAACAATTAGGACGAAGTAATTTTGTTCATGTCATTTCAATTAATCCAAATAGTAGACCAAAGCCTAAAAGAGCCAAGTGCTTCACATATACTTTCAGTTAGTGAAATCTAAATATATATATAATATATATATAATATATCAAAATATTAATATATATTTAAAATATCGAAAAATTATCTAAAACAGGCGTAAGTTGAATTAAACTACTATCTGCAACAGTACAGAGGTGAAAAGCTGAACGCAACCCGTGTTAACAAAAGTAAAAATCAAATTTTGAAGGTATAATTTATTATAATATTTTATTTAAGATATAATTGTGATTCTGTTACACAAACAAATGAGTAAATGTGATGTTAATAAATATTTAATTAAATGTTTATCATAAAGAATATGCAATACATAGAAAAAAGGCCGTCTGTGTACAATCTCCAAGACATTACCCGAAGAAAATATTGTTCAGAAGTTAGGTTAAATATTATACCATTCGATATCCAATTTAATTTAAAGATTTTAAATTTATTCATTGCAAATGAAATACAGTTCAAAATGGAATCGATCGGAATTGAGAGAAATAATTGGAACTATATTTTCTAAGTGCTTGTGTCAGTGGTAGTATTGTTTGCATTCAGTTTAATGACGCAAAAGCTAAACTAAATAATGAACAAAAAAAGAACGAAATGGTTTAATACAGTTAGCCTCCTGTAAGAGAATAGTCCTTGCAGTATTCAGTTTTCATAAACATTATGAAAGGGAAAAAACAACTAGAAATGAATGGATATCAATGTGATAAATAAGGATCAAACGCATTAAATGCTAGATTTCTGTCTCCTCTTTGTATCTTTGACTGTTTCGATTACATCCAGATAAAAAAAATTATATCTTAGAACGTGCTATTTTGATTATTCTGAATATTAAAATCGAATATTACATTTTGAATAAACTGAAATTTATATCTATTTTAGTGACTGAATAATGTAAAAACTGTGCCTAAACGGTACAGGGTTATTCAAAAATCCCCTTAAGGTTTTGGAAAGCTGTAGCAAAAAAAAACTAAGACGAATTTAGCAAAAAAGAATATGAAACGAGCCTAATTCTATTCTACCCTGCGACCCGGCTAAAGGTGTAGAAGTAAAGAAAGGATCATTCGACATGATAAATTCCACTTATTTTATTTATCACTTTAATCGACTCAAACACAAATCAATTTAACACTATAAATAGGATAATTCAGTCAAGCAACAGAGGGAAGAGACGAGATTCCCGCGCGTTTGGGGAGAATACATGTAATAACCACTCCTAACTTTTCCAACAAACATAAGAATATGAAAAGATGAAAAATGTTACTTATAGGCTTATTAGGGAATTTTTACGCGAAATAGCACGTATTTTATGCAAGTCTAAGTTGTGGAAATTTAAAAAATAATATAATAGTAAGACAAAAGTACTAACTTACGTTTTATTGTTAATTTTTTTTCAGTTTTTATCAGTTAGGAAAGGTATAAAATAAAAAAGAGTAACCAAAAAAATTTTGTTTTAAATAATTATTAAACAGTCAGTACTTTCTTAATGTGGCTTCCAATTTGTATATTTTTTACATTGGGATTAGTTCTCGAAGAAGCTAAAAAAATTGGGTTGTTTCCGGTATGCATCAGTTTCTCTTTTTGTTTTGTTTTTCCAAAATCGATACAAAGAGCAAACGTATTTTCACAAAAGAAGATACATGATCTATCAAGATTGGAAAAGAATAATCTTATCCTTGGAATCTTAAATTTAAGTTTCTTAAATGTATTATATAGTATCGGTAAGAAACAAGCTATCAATCATTGGCATGGCCAAGTAATTTTAGCGCGTTTTTCACTTGTTGTATTTTACAATAATACAACTAATGAACTTTTTACTAACAGAAAGTAGTTACTATACTTAAAAAAAATTTTTAAATTATTAAATTTAAATGTGATTCGGCTCATCTAGGGCACAAATGCGACTCAATGCCGAAAACCCGAGGTCAATCGGTTGCTTACTGGCTGAGAAAAAGGTACGACAAAATATGGAACGAAGACGAAATTTGCGTCCTAATAGCGCTTTTTTTGCACTACGTGAAAAACGCGGTAAAAATCTCAAAGTCTATCTTCATTCTTGAGAAGAAAGCACTCACTGGGCAGTTCGTTGTTTTCTTTCAGATAATTTAAAACATGCTCCCTCAAATTCCAGAATCTCACGCACGCGCGAATGCACTTCCTTCGGAAAACCAACGCAAGCAACAATTGTCTGCATTATATTTTCCTATTGCAATTTAATTAAGTGTATTTAAAATAAATTTTGATGTTTTGTTTTGTCTGAGGCAACCACGCACCTTTCAAAACACAGTAAAAAAAGGAAATTAATAGCTATTATCTTTACAATTTTTAAAATTTTTCATTAAGTCTTCGTGTGTCACTCGTACAACTCAGCCGTGCCATATAGTGTCACGCGTTCTGCGGGATGGCCACCCCCTCTACTACTTAATTAGTCTAAATGAAAAAAAAACCATCATAGATTCCCAGACAAGGTTTTATTTTGTTTTAAAGACTTCTTTAAGATTTAGATTGGAGACGATAAACGAACTAAATGTATTAAAAGCACGAAGCAACCGTTCCTAATCAATGCTATTGAACCTGATTGCCCTTCAATAAAGGGTCTGCGCTGAAGTGTGCCTGAATTGAAAGTTAAAATGATCTTAAACCTTAGGTAAAATAAACCATGGAAAACAGCAAAAACGCTACAGAAACGGAGATAATAGGGTCTAATGGATTTTTAACGTCTCATATAGAAAACTTAATTTGTTAAGAAGGGAGGGAAAAGTTCCGTTCAAATTAAAAGTCCTAGAAGAATGGATTTCGGGGCTTTTGATTTAAAATCAACTCATCCACTCAGCGTCAACTCAATTACATCAGCATTATTGATCTGACTAAAACCGGATTTAAGTCTTATCGAGATATTTATTTCAGATTGATTCGTTTAAATGTAGCTTTTATGCATTTTAACTCAGGGTAGCTAAGCTGAAAATGATACCTTGTCGAAAATTATTCGCCTCATAGACTGTGAATTGAAAACCAATATATTTTAATATTTTCTTCATTTATTTCACACAAATTGATGTGCCTCAAGTAAAAATATAAAAAAGTGGTAAAAATTAGATGAGGACATGAGAGAACAAATAAATTAAATGCCTAAATTGGTTTCAAGTTAGCAGATATAAATACGTTTGAATTCAGGTAAAATACATTAAATAAATAGTGTTTGGAATTTTTTGTAAATAATACTTAAAATGGTGTAAATAATTTATATCTAAATGTGTAATACGTTTATATTACTCTGATGTATTTCTTTTATGTTAAAATTGTAATATTCGCAAGCAACGCCGTTCTCTACGTTATAATGGTGATTCAATGGAAACTTGGCGAAATCTAGGCGGTAGTGCCAGGTTGGCAGAATTTTTTTTTGAATGTAGCGGTGGTATCTATATACACCAATTTCAGCCTCCGGACTGAAGTGATCATTTTGGTCTAGTGGTATGTTACGTGCTTACGGATCACAAAGTACCGAGTTCTATCCTCCTACATTGGTGACCTTGACACTGAACTAAGAAAACACACAACTTTCGTGCAGCTGTCGTGGTACCATTTACCCTCAGAAAGACCATTTAAAAGTCGTCAGACCCACTTGGCGCAGTAATCAAAGCCGTCAGACACACTTGACGCAACAGCAACAACTCATAAACTCGTCATAACAACTATATCGTTCGTCCGTTCGTCTATCCACCGACTCACTGGTGTGTGAGTAGTGTAGCGGTGGTATCTATATAAAGCCAGTAACAGCCTCAGGAGTGAAGTGATAATTTTGGTCTTGTTGCATGTTACGTGCTTACAGATGAGAAGGTGCCGAGATCTATCCTTCTCATGACCATTTGGGCGAGTTCGCGACCCTACGGATTCTTCTGGAAATCGGAGAAATCTACTAATATCCCGATTTATGACGCAAGCGGATTTTTGAGAGAAAAAGGTACCTGCCGAAACGGAGTTAGTCTTGTTTTGACCGTTTAAGAGTCATTGTAATTTGGCCGTGAATAGTCGACCACTTATTTATGGATGTTGTGTAGGACGAAGGAGTGCTTATGAATAATCATTTACTTACATCTATTTCAGACACTGGTAATTGTGTCTGAATACCGTAGAAAGTGTGAAGGCCGTCTGAGATTTAATCTGCAAACATAGCTGCTGTATTTCAAGGATTTTCCATCGCTCCTGAAGAACTATCTTGCTCTTCGCACGGCTGATTGCTTACAATCCTCGAACCTCGATCTACGTAACAAAATATATCTTTTTCCAATGGGCTGCATTTTGGCAACTAAGCCTTTGAAGACAAGGCCACACATGTGAAAGCCATTTCTGGGTGGCATCATTTAGTTGCAGCTCTCGCTACCAAATTTTGATGCTTGAATTTATTTTAATTCAAGTTCTCATCGGATGCTAAATACCGCCGTGAGTACCAGAGCCAAAGTGATATTCAAAGGACCTTTTTCATACCATATAATATATACGAGCCTAGGATTTTCGTATCCAGAAAATCTATCGACTCCAGTCCGGGATCGAACTCACAACCTTAGGCTTACGAAGCGCATTAAATGTATGTAAAAGCACGCCAACAAACATACAGAAAATTTGGTATTCAGAATTTATTTTTTTGTATTATATATAGTGTATAAAAAAAATCGAATTTTCAATTGGATTTGTTAAAAAATTGCATTAAATAAAAGTATCGTGTTTTAGTTGCGTATTCAGTTTTCAAATATCAGTCCTTAATTTTCGTTCTTAAACATTTATTATAACGGCACACAACACCCAAACAATTAATTATAAATTAAAAACTACTATTTTGTGGGTAGGCACACCCACCGATTTCGGGGTTCCGTTATCGGCGAAATTTGTTTAAAGACTGATTGAATCCCCCATCGGTTAGAGAAGGTTCACAGATAGGGATTAGTTCCCTTTAGGGATTACTGTAAAGCAAGCCGCGACAAAAAGGTTTCTCTCTCTAATTTTAAAACTAGATACTAATTGTTTTTTTTAACGAGAAAAGGATCATTATAAACCCGAATTTATGAAATCGCAAAAAGCAATATGCATTTTGAGATCTTTTCTTAAAAATCTGCTGTTGTATTCTTGTTTCGTACTTGATAAACTTATTTAATTTGCTAAGCTTAACAAGATTTTGATAGACGCATAAAAACTGAGGGATTCTCTTAGGAAAGAAATAAAAAAAAAATTAATGATAAGGAAAAATTTCGTTTAAATAAAGAATTTTGTAAATTAACTTTTTCATGTTACATGTTCATTTTATTTTAAAACCTAAATGTTAAAACACTTCGTGTCGTTATATTACATATTATACCTAAATTTTAACAAAAATAAAGAGGTATTATTAAAATTTAAAGGAATAGCCTCAATATAAAATTTTGTACATGTTTTTGTATATATATATATAATAAGTTAAATCTTTCTCTAACAACTTATAAAACAAAACATTTCTCTCATAGGCAAAAAAAAAAAAAAAAAAAAAAAAAAAATCTATCTCTTCTATCTCGTTTTGTTTTTTGCACCTGTTCTTTTTTTACATCAAGATTAATAAGATTTTTGGGAACTGTTCCAAACGAAAATGAACGTTGAGAAATCTAGAAAAATAGTTCACTATTTGTTTTCGTTTTCAAATCAAAGTATTAATGTAAAGGTAAAAAATAAAAAAATGCAGGAAAGAGTGACATAAACGGGGGAATACCAAAAATGACTTTGTATTGATTTTACATTTGAAAATAATCTCTTTGAGAGAGAATTCAATTTCATTCGTTTATGCGTTTTGTACTTGCAGTTTTTAGACCTTATAGAATTTGTTTCAAAAGCTTTTAAAATCATTTAAAATTTCAGAATTTTTCTTAACAGCAGTTGAATTAACATTTATTATTGCGTAATTTGTGTTATCCTTGGCAAATAATAAATTATGAAACTAGCCTGTGGTGACCCAAAGCTTCATGGCCGGCAAAAATCAAGTCGTGGTTTAAGTCTTGATTTCATTGTAAACTGCAATGCTGAAAGATATACAAGGTGTGACACACACACACAAAACGAGACTAAGCTGCGCAGCTTGAAAAAAGAGTGGACTTGAAAACAATTGTTTTGATGACGTCATCCCGCGATAGTGTTTGGTGGCCAGTTTAACTAAAATCGATCACGCCATTTGGGAGAACCGCGTCATTGTGTGAACACATGCAACTACATTCTGCCAAAAAAATGTCAAAATCAACATCAAGTTTTTTGTGAAACTTAAGAACTCAGTCACGAAAAATTTTCAAATAGTAACCAAGGCTTATGGAATGTGTTGATATTGTTCTATTTTGTATTAGGATGCTTGTGTCGAGTAGCTTCGAAATGCAACGTTTTTAAGCGTTAGTGAGTGAATATTAACGACGTAATGTTCAGGAATGCGAGGGCTTTGGGCAACGGATTTCGTAATTTTGAACCATGGTCAATAAATGAGGACGACCCTTGAGCTGGAACCCCTCTCTCCTAACCTGTCCAACACCAACGGGTGGACGTTTGAGCATCGACAGATTTAACCTTTTCGTGATGACGTACTGATCAACGGGAAACATTGTGTAGAAAAGGGTGTGTTACATATGCATCCTCCCCAAGTGTCACCAGCTGACGGATGATGCACTAGTGAATCAAGTTTCGTACTGCTTTTAAAAGCTTGTCCTTCCCACGGAAAAGTGCGTTGAACGGGCTGCCGACCCCCCCCCCCCTCGTCCCGATTAGAGGGATTGAGACTGGTGACTATATGACATACCCATAGCGAAAGGGCCTTAACGTGAAGTGTACTCTTCCACACCCTCTGTACTGCGGGTCTACAGCGGTACTAGGTTCGAGCTCATGAAACGTCAGCCATGAGTCCGTTACCTTGACCACTGGGCTATCACAGCCACACGTTATAAAGCAATCAATCAATTTGAAATAAATGGTTCAAATGATCTAACATGTGTATGTGGTTATGGATGATTATAATATTACATAACTACTGTAGTTATTAATGTGTGAGTGTTCAGTGTGATTTGTTATAGAATAAAATTCATAAATAAGGATGTATGTAGAATTTTGGATTTGATTTAAGACATATTGGTATTGAGGTGATCTTTATTTTCAAATGATTGCAATCGTGGGAAGGATGAGGAGACCTTCATATTTCAAACATCAACATTTATTTGATGCAGAAACGGATACAGAGGGACGTAAACAGTACAACACAAACACAAATTGAACATTTAAGACATCCACAAAAGCATGCTTTGTTCACTCAAGATCTTAACCATTTATAATTTTGGTCAGCTGAAAGATGTTAGAATTATGATTATGCGGGTGATGCAACATTACATCACCCTGTTTTAAAAATGCTTACGTTTTAGATTTAAAAGATAAAGTTACAATTTTTTTCCCTTTAGGCGGGTAAATTTAATTATACGAAATCTGGAATGGCTCAAGATCATTATGAATTAAAATCCCACCCTCCAGAGAAAGTTAAAGAGAATTATTACATGTATAAAATATAATTTTTTTTGTAATCGGTTGTACCAATTACTGATATAATTTTATTTCATTTACACATTTTACCATCCAAAATTTAACGTGTTAACTATAACTATTAATGCTATGAAAACAAAATTCAGGAAACAATTCAAGAATTTCATTCCTGCCAATTTTTAACCTGCACGAATTGCATCGGAAACATTTTTTTTTCCTTTTATTTATTTATCATGAAAACAGCTACCTTGCGTGCGTTTTTGGAAGAAAACATCAGCCTTTTCAAAGGAGGAAAAGAAAAAAAAAGAGAAAAAAAAAGAAATATTTTCTTTGTAGAAATCTCATCCAGATTTTTGAGAGCCTCGTTCGTTTTTTCTCTGTGAGCGGTATCTTCTTTTTTGAACTCTTTAACTTTGTTTTTTAAACGAAATATCGTCAAAAAATGGGATTTCTTTTGATCGATCTCTGAAGTATCGGTGATGATTTCGGTGGAACTGGGAGAGAGATTTGTAATAATATGAACTAGAACTGTTTTTTCCCTCCTTATATCGACCGGGATTGGAGTAAAAAAGCCAGCTATGAGTGATTCGATATTTTATTTTCCTCTCTTATCTTGTGGAATGAATTTATAGTTTTAGATACGAGAAGTTTAAAGTATATATTTTCCTGAAAACAGTATTGAAAGTTCGTTTGATACTTATGAATCATCCTCATAAATCTTTGTTTCTTGGTGGTTAACAGAAATAGATCTACTAGAACTTACAGCCTTCACCTTCACCAGAGATTGGCAGTTCAAGACTGTTAAGAGTCCTTGCGCTGAAACCTTTTTTTGCTAAGTATAAATAGTATAAATATGATAAGTATGAATAGTGTGTGTGTATCAGTTCAAATTTATGCTATAATCTTGCGTATTTTTACGTACAGTAGAACGTCGTTTATCCGAATCAATTGGGACAGGACACCGCTCGGATACGCTATTATTCGGATAACCGAAAAGCGAATGCGATCCATGCATTATATGATACTGGACAAATATACAAATATTGAAAATCAGCACATGCGGGAAACGTGCTTGAAGAAAAGCAAAATAAGTGCAAAATGTCGCAATTTTACCTTGATGTGGAAAATAATCACTTATTTTTCGCTGTACCATTTTACACCTTCGTTTTTTTATATAATGCAAGGTATTTGATTCTCTTTAGCAGCATTAGTTGAGTAGGACAGCACTCTGATTGTTGTTCGTACCACACCCTAGCTGTCTTTAACGCAGCAAACACGTCAGCATTTGATGGACCCTTGCTACTTTCGTTGTTGTTGTCCTTGTCTTCATCCGTTTCATCGTCGACAGGGTCGTATTCTTCTTGCATGGAAATCACAATCTCATCATCAATCAGCATTTGGATTCCACAGTCTTCTGCATCGCATGCCATCCAGGTTTCTGCATCAACAAAACTCAACAAAAGAGCACACATACACCCCTCACTTGGAAACAAACTTACCTAATATTCCGCGCAGATGTTTACCAAATCACACATAGCTGAAATCCCCCAAATGTCCCTCACCTTGGGTTTTCCCGTCACTTTTGGCCTCACAGGAAACAACTGTTGAGCATTGCACTTTTCGAAAACGTATCCGGACTTTGGTTCGGATATTTGACGCTCTGGATAATAAACGTTCTGATAAATGACGTTCTTCTATATATCTTAATTGCGAATGCCTTTTTGATAAACACCAATTTCTCATTTTATTTCCCTCCTTTAGAAGATAAAGCACTCTGTTTTGACTCATTTCCTACTCATCGAAAGTAACAAATCCTTAAAATCCTGTGTATATTGCGCAACACAGTATATCGCACACCTACACTTTCAAGGTGATTTTTTTAGTTTTTAGGCACATTCGCCAAATAACGTGTACCCCCCCCCCCTTTTTACAAAGAAACCTAAAATGTTTGATGCCATTAATTCGAAGTATCATTCCAAGCCTTAGAAAAAACTATTATACTTCTAGAACTACAAACAGTTCATTTTGTTTGTCAATTCTTTTTATTAATTGTATTTGGATATAGGTAGATGTCTAATTTTTCAAGGTCGTTTCTATTTTTACTTTTGAAAGTATCATTTTTATACCCGGCGTATAACACACGCCTGTAAATTTCGATCTTATTTTTTTTGTGTTAAAAGTGCGCCGGATTTTTCGGTAGCTTAAAGTTGGTGCCAAGTATTTCCTTAAAAAAAATCACCTTCTTAGTTTATAAAATAAATATTATTTCCCTTCACTTGAACGCAGGTTTATAAAATTTCGTTATATTCTCTACTATGTTTTTGCTTTTTTGATTGAGACAATCGCATACACTCGGTGTAAAGTAATAAATAGTTAAGATAACTTCATTTTAGACATTTTTAATGTGATTCCGATGGATACTGAATAAACATTATGTTCTATACTAGATTAAGTTGCTTGTGAAAAAATGGAAAGCAGTTTTAATTGATATTTCGAGTATTATCAACTCTCTCAGCAAGTCAACTCTCTCTCAGTCAAATGTTTTGTGTACCGTATGCGATGGGTAATATCCCGGTGAAAAGTAAAACTAATTTCTGATTGTATGTCGACAATGTTGAGGGACATATAAATAAGCTGATTCAAAAATTTAAAAAACAAGGGTTTTTTTCCAAAAATAAAAACTCTTTATCACTCAAATCAAAATATTTAAGTAAATCGAGGACAATATTGTCAATTGGAAACAGTGTTTGTGAACCATATTTTCGAGTAAAAATATAATAATAAAAAGTTCAATGTGTGTGATCAAATGATTTAAACAATGAATTCTATTCAAGAGTTTAAACATGTTATTCTTCCTTACATTCAGACAAACAGAAATGGTTCAATTTCAATCATAGATGAATTAAAAAACAAAACATAGAGTATTCGCGAACGCCCTTGAAAGCTTTAAGTGCTACAAATATTTTCCCCTTCAAAACATACCGCATTGCTCTTAGAATGAGGAATAACGAATAAAAAACAATCGAATAACACGGCATCAATCAAAACTGATCTTGTGAGCCGCTTTTAGTGCTGAGGTCATAAGTAACGCTTTAAAGAAATCATTCACAAATAATAACAAATCAGTCATTAATAGCGGCGCTATTTTTGGCGGAATTAACTCAAAAGAACATTATTTTTTTTTAACAAAACCATCTTTTAAATTTATACTTATGTGTGCTTGAGTTTTGTGAGTTATGTTTTTCATCTTTTTTCGAAAAGTAATGTTTTTTAACACTTTATCGGTCGCTTTGGAGAAAGGGAAATAAATGTTTATTTATGTCTTCGTCACTATTTGAAAATAACCATTTATATTCCCCCCCCCCAGAATATCATTATTCATCGTCAAATGGCAGCTGTTTCTGTATAGAATTAACTGTTTTTTATTTTCTTGTTTGTCTATCTTAATCTCATCTACCATACTCAACCTAATAAAAATACAGTTGAGTAAAAATTTTTTAAAAAAACTTTTCATTTAAAAATTTAAGGCCGTAAGAAGTATATTTTGCTGCAAAGTTTTTGAAACGAGACCTTTCTGTGTGTGTGTGTGTATTTTATTCTTGAATGTTGCTGTTTGATTGAATCAGATATTTTTTAAATAATTTTGTATGATTTAAATACAAAAAATAAATATAAACAAAAGTAACTGATAACAACTCCACTTTTCTCCTGATAATTTACCTAACTTTCTTAAAATATTTTTATAAATCGTTAAAATATATATTTTTTTTTTGAAAAATTTATTTACATAGATAACTTCCTAACCGTTTGTTAGTTTCAGGAGACAATAGGTCAATTTAGAAAATATAATATATCAAAACAATAAACTGCATTTAAGTCTGTGGTGTAACGTACACCCTCGCAACTCACGCATGGGGGGGGGGGTCCTAGGAATCTAGGGAGCCGAAAGCCTGAGTGATGTCAAGTACGGCTAGGAACCCATTCCTGACTTTGCATTGGTGCTCTAATATATTCTCCTTTCCGCCACTGATTGAAATACATTTAATATATCATAAAATAAAGGCAAAATACAAGATTCTATAGTCTTTTGGGCAGAGTGTATAAAAACATCAATCATTGCAAAATACTATTTTGAAGTGTGGTTTGACGCAATCCTTAAAATACAAATCAAAGCGATTTTGTTGTAAAATTATTTTCTGTGATTTTCTATCGTAATTTTACAGAAATTCATTACGCATGCAGTTAGTTTAGTATTAGTAATTTCATACTAATGTTTATGCTTTAGATGATGGAGATTAATGCTTTTAGTCGTAGAAGGTAATTCTATTTGGTTAAGTGCCATGAAGTATTTTAAATACTCCATACTTTCTTTGACTATTTAGTGTTATTTTTTAAAAATGACATATGCTAATTATTTACTAGGTTGCAACTCGGAACAATGCATATTCATGTTGGAATTATAATTACACTTAATGGTTCATGTCTACTGAATAGACAGCAATCATTATTCACCATTTTTTTAAAAGTGCTTAATGTTTAACTGTATAATAAAGAGCTGCCGTGATGATGTTACTTGGCTTAACTGCGGTCAGGCTATTTAACCACAGTTAAGACTTAGTTTTGTTTTTGATTTTCGTTTTCAGGCTGCAGTCATAATTGAGATTTGAAGTAACAAAGTTTTGAGTGTGTAGTTCATTTAAAATATTTAGTTCGTAATAATCCTCCATTTATTAAATACTCTTTTCTCACGAAATGTTAATGTTAAGCCTTGTATGAAATGTATTTTATACATTACTATTAATGTATTTAAGTTCTTGGGACTAAATTAAAATATATTGGTGATGTAAAATCCTTAAAATAAGTTAATTTAGAAGTGATTTGTAGGAAAAATGTAAAGAAATTGTATTTCTAATTGCATCTTTGAATTTGATAACAATTTATGTACATTGGCTTAAAAGATCTTGATAAACCCTCGACCTCTGTGGGGTTCTTGTGCTGCCTCCATAAAAGCTAGTACTTCTATCAATTAATATTTAATTATACTGATTACAACAGTTTGCAAATCAATGGAATTAAATAAAGAATGGAATGGATGTATGTTTCAATCACAGCTCATGGGAATAGCAGTAATTTTACATTTTAAATGTTAGAATATAGAAAGTTACAACAATATCTATGAATTTAATAAAGTTGAAGGAAGGTTAGAACCCGCGACCTATAGGTTCATAGTCCAGTAACATGACCACTACACCAAGATGACCACCATGGTGCGGAGGTGGTTACTGGCTTATATAGATGGTACCGCTACAAAGTTATAGAAAAGTAATAATCATTGATGAATGTTATAACGAATTCTTACCCTTATGTAAATACAAAAAATATTTTGTATTGTTACATTTTATGCCAAAAAATTAAGTAAGGATTTAATTTTATTTAATAATATTTTCTATATAATGCACAAAATTGTTAAACTTACATACAAAAACTACAAAAATTTCATGGAAGTCGCATTTATAGGTATATCAATCTATGCGGCCACATTCATATTACTTAATTTACAGTCAGCCTCTATGGTAAAAATGTTCCCCACCTCTGTTCTAAGGATTTTCTAGAGTTAACTCTCTCATCAAATAATCACACTAGACTGTTCTAGATTTGTCTAGGAGAATCTATTTTCGTCTCCCTACTTATTCAACATTGTCGACCAGACTTTTCTCTCCCAGTCTTCAAACCATTTTTCCAGTCATAGTACTCCTTCGGCAGGGAAGTGAATAAAAATAAAAATTTCCTTAACAATATTTTCAACAACATAGTTCCTTAGTGGCTAAAGCCGCTTGCAATATTTCCATAGAAATCTTTTTTGAACTTATTTATTATTATTTTTTTTATAACTTATCTCACTTCAAACCTTTTTTGAATGAGTGTGCAGAATATAACTTAAACTCGCTCAAATGTCGGAGAATAAAAGTTCAATAGAATGAATAGAACGTCTTGAAACCAACATGTCTTTATAGTTGTCAAAAATTTCGTTCTCTTGTGGCACATATATGTCAAACACAGAAAAAAATTCGACACTTGTTTGTGACATTTGATATTATAAAAAACGTTTCAATGCGGACAATAGCTGTTTTTATTCTCCACAAAATACCCACCTTTTCTATTGGATGAGTGCAATTCTGTCGTTCGAAATGGAATTTTCTTCCATACCTTTTCAATTTGGATTCAATATTTAAAATAAATGACTTTTCCCTATGCGATCGCGCATTGCATCGTGTCTTCTTTTTATGATTATTTTAAAGAAAATATTATGTCCATTAAATTCAATATGTTTTAATATTATAACAAATAAGAGTTCATTTTTTTTAAAAAAAATTGTCACTTGTGAGCAAATATTTTTAAGGTATATTTTTTTTACTAGTAACGTAAACCATTCAGTGAAAAAGGGGTATAAAATTGCAAATTCGGGTGTTTCTAGAATTTTTCTTGAATAAATTAAATTGTCAAAGGGTAGTATTCAATATTATTGTTTTTAATTATTATTTTCCCAATAATTATTGCATGAATTTCATGAAATTTTGATTCAGTATTTTTTTTTTCCATTTCACTGTTAAAATAATCGTACTCGTGGCCATCGTGTCATAAGTTTTAGCTCTATTGCCACTGAAGACATGCTGTGTAGAGAAGGCAAAGCACGTTAAGTCTATCATGCCTCAAAATCCCCTATTGGCATGATGTGGTAATTTGAAAAGAAGGGTGGGGGTGTGTCGTCGGTCAGGTGCCGTCCTGGTCGTTTGACCATGGCTCAAAACTGGTAACTAATCCCCCATTCTTCACACTTCCTGTGGCTATAGTAGTCTAATTGGCCCCATTCACGAATTCGTGGACGGTGTTTTAATAATTCGAGCTATAGAGCCTATTGAGACCCAGCGTAGAGGGGCTGATGTATGTAAAATCTGAAGTTTCTTAAAATCCTCACGTTGGCGTGGAGTGTAAAATTAGAGAGAGAAGGTGCTATCTCAGGTATCGTCCTCCTCACTTTACCATGTGGCCGCAGTAGCCATGTGGAAAAGGTATTGGATCATGACAGGCATGTCATGAGTTCAAGCCCAGTGCCACTTAAGACCCGCCGTGTAGGGGAGTGATGCCCGTTAAATCTGTCGAGAGCTCAAACGTCCTCCCATTGGGGTGGTGTGGTAGTTAGGAGAGATGGTGCCAGCTCGGGTGTCATCCTCGTCTCTTGACCGTGGTTCAAAATTACGAGGTCCGTCGCCAAAAACCCTCGTGTAGCTGGAGAGTGCGACGTTAATATTCATTCACTCAACCTCATTTGACCATGGTTCAACTTTTTGAATTCCACCTCCAAATATACATCTTGTTTTTTTGTTAGACATAACTCACGCCCTCCAAAAAAAACCATTCTTACAATAAGTGCTTGATTACTAGAGCATTAAACCGCCCAAATGGTATAGTGGATAGTGACGCTGACTGCTATGCTGCAGGGCTTGAGTTCGAATCCCAGAGAAGGCGTGGATGTTTGTATATGTATAATGAATCTGTGGCTTTAAAGTACTCTAAAAGCCTTATCTCACACGCATTTCACGGAACAACTCGCGTCTTTTTTGAACAACCATTTTGTGCAGCTGTGAGCAAAACGATACGATGTGCTCGGACATCAGCTTGACATATCTTTACATTTAAAAATTACTCGCTGCTTATTCTGCTTCGGAAAACGAACAGCCAACATTAATCACGCCTTTTTTAACGGCCGTAAGCAGAAATGGAGTACCATTGGGCTTAAAATATTATACACCATTACCGATGGGTTTGACGAAACCGAGGCTGTCATCTTTACTACCATCTTGTATATGACGCAGGGAGCCGAAGACCCCATTGGCTCGAATTTCGAACTACCTTAATTTCGAGCAATTTTTCAGCTCAATAAAAATAGTTGTTAGAAGCTGTTTCAATGCAACTGGGTAGAAATCACTCCAAAGGGGGGCTTGAAAGAAAAAATTGCTCCAAATACGAAAATGTGCGATACAGTCTTAAATACTCGTCGAACCGAAAGTCCTCTCTAGAAGTTGTCTTAAGGGAAAGAGAGATGGGAGGCACCCTGACCACCCCCAGGGTATTCACTCTCAAAATTTGGTCTGAATAAATCCAAAACGGTGCTGTCACCTGCATAGTGTTTAAAGTTGTGGCGAATGACATCCGAAAATGATGAACCACGATGAATTTCGTGCGCCTCAATATGACGCAGTGGCGCAACGGAGAATATTTGGGCCTCTCTGCAAACTCTGGTTTTGGACCCCAAGCCCGAACACGTACTTAGCGTCAATCAAGCTTTGGGCCCTCTAGACTTCTTGGGCTCCTCGCAATGCGGGGAGTATGTTACGCCACTGATCTGACGCCGTTCATCGGGTGGCAACAGAAAAAACGACACAGCATAGGAGCGTTAATAAGGCTCATCCTTATTTTTCCTGAATTTCTTTAAATCTCTATAGCTTTTAAACGTTAATTCCATTTGACTATTTTGTCTTTACAAGAACTAAAACCGCTTTTAATTAATCTATTTGCTTGATGAAACTGGTTTATAAGGAGATTAATGATTTCCTTAAGTGGAGTAAGCAATGTATCTAGGCGCACTAAAGTACCCTAATGAGCTTCCCACTCGGTCATGGGGCTTAATAATGGATACCATTAAACAGAATAATGGGATAGTTTACCATCATGTAAAATTCATTCAAATAAATTAGTCTGATGTCAAATCTATCCGAGACGTGATGTGGGAATTGCTAATAGAAATATCAACAAATAGGCTGCAACCTCGTCATTTTAACGTTGTCTAAAATTAGGGCTTCTGTCACTATGTCAGGCCTTATATATATATATATATATATATATATGGGTGATTATTTTCATCAAATTGAACCAAAGTGGGATTATTATACTTTTAATTTTAATACCTCTTAATTTTTTTAACGACTTATTTGAAACTTGATGAGGAATGAATGGTTCAGATGGAATAGAAAAATATGTTGAAAAATATCTCTGGACTCACATTTTCTGGGTTTTTGTCTTTCTGTTGTTATATATGCGTGCTAAAATACGAGTATTAACGTTAACCACTGTTGAAATAGCAATTATATATAAACCATTGATGTGTTACAATAATATTTTAATATAGTATAAGTTATATGTTTGGTTTTCTTTTATTTAAGTGTGTAATTTAGTGTTATTTTTTATGTTTAATTTCAGTGTATCTCGCAGAAATTTTTTAATGTACTGGGTCATTACGTTTAATTGAAGTTCTAATTTCAAAGTTCTTTAAAGAAGAAAGAAAAACTTTTCTTAAAACGACTTCAAATTTGAACTGGAAATACTTGAAGAAGGAAATGGTATGGCACAAGTTAAAATAAAATAATTGGCATTTTGATTTTTGCCTTATATGCGCTTTTTGCCCGAGGATAAATAAAAACCTATTTTCCTATCCAATGTAGTACGAACCTGTCGTGTTTGTCGCTAACAATGTAACAATTGTGAAATTTATTTTTTCCCGTCAAGAAACCGAATTAAGCATGCACATTGAAGAGGATGTATGGTTTAATGCGCACCTCTTACTAAAAACGTTGTATTTCGATTAAAAATGCCACTTGTAACCGAATATACTCTCGTTATGCCGTTTACAGTACGATCTATTGAGAGACTTTGGAAGATTTCTTCTTATACCATACCATTCCCCCTTTTTAAAATATATTCAGTTCAAAAAGGAAAATCACTGGTCAGAATGACTTCAAATTTGTTTTGACCACTGGTTCTTTTTTTACAGTATTTTGAAAGTGGTACTTCAATTATAATCACCCTGTATTTTATTGCTTTAATTAACCGAGATTGTAAGGGCTTTTTCTGGTTCATATTATATAAAATAAAAGAACTGGTAAGCTTTGGTCGAAAGGGGAAATTTAAGTTTATTTTTTCAAGTGATGTTTTTCCTTTGCAATATGATCACTAAACGGTATGAAATAAGTAACAGAATAAAAAAAAAGCAATACATTAACATGAACTAGATTCTGTTTATTAAGTGTCACTTTCATGCCCATTTTGAAGCTTTGGGGCTGAATGAATTAAACATTACAGAAAAACTCTTTTACCGGAGCTTTATGCCTCATGTTAAAATGCAGGTTTAAAATTGCAAATTTTTTCCAGATAGAAGACAGCCAAATTTATTATAATTTGCTTCATTTTTAATTGGAGAGTAAGAATTTAATTTATTTACCAACTTCTATTTGAATTAATCGGTTTTCTCCCTGTAAATATGTTTATTCTTCCTTTTTTCCAAATAGGCTTTAAACGGATACTTAGCATTTAAAGAAAAAAAATAGACTGCTTTTTGATTTCGATAAATAAATTGAGATAAAATTACATGGATTTATTTTAATGTGTTTTGGACTAGTTTTATATTTAATAACAAAAATTTGATTTTTCAATAAGCAATATCGACTAAATTTTTTACACAGTTAAGATTTTAGTCATGATAAGCAATTTGATTTTGTTTCGTCCTTGCAAGCCGAAAGTTGAGGTAGCGAACTCGTGGCTAGGGTTGCTGTCTTGTCCATGCAGAGAAATCAAATGGCGTCGAAGGCGTCCAAAACGGCCCTTGCTATGGTGACGATCTTTGGTAAATGAAGAAATTAATGGTCCGTGGAGTATAGCCAATATAGAAAGACAATTAAAAATATATGGTTAGGAGAGAGTTGAATATCAGGACAATAGGACAAGTATTGTAACTTCTTTGGCCATCGGGGGTATTTTCCTCTCTTTAAAGTGTCTTGTGCATAGTCTGGAAATGGAGGATGAACTTATATGGTACCAATTAAGATCTGGTATGATATGATTCTTAACTGGATGGGAGGTGAGTTTACGTCTGGCTATTGCATCAGTAATGGTAAGGCTATTGGAAAGTTGAGGGGAATTTCGGCTTAGGCTTTGGCTAAGTTATCAGCCTGCTCATTGCTGAAGATGTCTACGTGGGACGATATCCATTGCAAAGTGCAAGTTCTTTCAACTGCAACTACTCTATTAATAGGGGTAATTATATCCTTTCAGTTGAGAGTTATCCTTCTGGATCACCTGGAGCGCAGATCTAGAGTATGAGAATAGTAGAATGCCACTGGAAATTTCTGTTGCCTGATGTGATAGTTATCCAAAGCTCTTTAATGGCCATAAGCTCACACGTAAAGTTTGAGGAAATTTTACCTTTGGGAATTCAATAGGTTTCGTGGCCAGAGTTTTCTCTATCAAATCAAAATTAAGACTTTTTGTCCCGCTGAAAAATTGCTACGCATAGGTACTGATCCACATTAAAAAAGTTTTAAGCCTGAAAATTCTCACTTTAGCGTAGTGCGGAAGTTTGGAGTGGTATATATGCAATCCTCGTCATTTGATCAAGATTTAAAATTGTGGGACCATGTCAAATAGCCATGTTGTCTCATAGTAAGCCATTAAAAATTTAATCCATATGTAAAATATTGAACCTGCAACTTCGCCTTACTTTAGTTTTTGTATGATGCACTGAAATTTATCATCAAAGACTTAATTAAAAAGTATCCCCTTAATTGAGATTAATTGATATAACAATGGTATTTTCTGTTATAATTATTTGAATTCTAATATTCAACAATTTAGCTAATTTCTTAAGAGCAGTAAATTAGTTTCCCAATAATTATGTAATTTTCATATTAGTCGATAAATTATAATTAGGATATATTAACTTCTAAAATATTACAATTTACGTTCGATAAATTACTGAGCCATAAAAGTAAGAAAATCATATAAAAGTATCGGAATAAAATTATAAAAAAACTCCACTTATGAACCTTTAAATCGGTTTCCTGTAATACACAACGTGTAAAATTGATTCCGATAATGTTTGGAATATACTATTCTTTGTATGTTATTAAAAATGAATATTCCGAAAGCGCGCGTAGGATTAATATCGAATTTCACATATTGTAATTATGAAGATAATTAGCACAACTTTTGTTTAGCTCCTTGTAGGAAATTTATTCTATTAATTAGCGTTTCGAATTGAAATCGGAAGCAATAAGTCTGATGAGAGCCATTTTTGACAATAAAGTTCCAAAAGAGAGGATTAATTTTCACAATGGAGTTTTGTGATCACGCGCTATAGTTTAATTTCGGTCTTCTTAGAGGCATTTATAATAGTTATTATTAATTCGGTTGGCGAGATCTTGGGAAAGAGCCAAAACATTTCGGAATAATCGAAAGATCTTGTAAAATTTTGGCTTTTGGAAAGGGTGGCATTAATTATTTTAATTAGTTTCATTGATTCTTGGTAAATTTTACACCGCATTGATGTTTTGATATCTTACGGAATGGGCTATGACACATATTGATAATTTTTACATACTTTAAATACAGAATATATTTCGGTTTGTTTCCTTCTGTTTTTCTTTTCACGAGCATTCTGTAAAGAATTTAACTCATTATACATAAATCTGTTTACAGGGATTTTAATTTAGAAGCTATAATTTGGTGACGCTTAAAACGAAATTTAAATGAACACACACGCAATAGGCATTTCACAAGATAAATCTTCACAGAAATCGTAAATATGCTATATCAGGGGTGGGCAGACTTTTCCAGGGTACGGGCTACTTCTAACTTTTTCAAGGTGTTGCGGTCCACCAGTATCGTAAGTGTATTGAACTATAAGAATGTATACTATACAGTCGGACCTTCATTTTACGAATTTCTCTATTTCTCGAACTTTTTCTGGAATCAAGAAAATTTTACGATTTTCTTCGTAAAAGAGCCTCCAAATAGCGAAGTGTATTTTCTATTCAACGAAATTTACTCTTGTCATTCGATCTTTTTCCTCCGTATTTTTTTAGAATACCGTATTTACTCGAATCTAAGCCGCAGTTTTTACCCGATGTTAATGCTACTAAAAATCGGGCGCAGCTTAGAATCGAAGGAAGAAAAATATCTTGAATAGTGTATTTAGAGCAATTACAGCTTCATACGTATTTAAAACTTTTAATACTAATAAGATAACTACCGTAAAATCCGGCGTACAACGCGAACTTATACTTTCAAGCTTCAATTTTTTATTTTTAAGTATATTCGCTGTATAATATGCCCTTCTTGCGAAGAAACTAGAAATATGCGTGTGCAATCCTCTTATGTTTTGAAGTCATTCATTCGAGTTATTATTCCAAATTTTAGAAAAAAATAGAATACTCTCTCTTCAAGAGCTACAACCCTTTACTTTCATAAAGAATGTCATTTCTCTTAAATAAACAGTATTTCGATATTTGTAGAAGCCTTATTTTTTTCTGTTTATCTTTTTTTTTTTCTTTTGAAGCTGTCATTTTTATACCCGGCGTATAACGCACCCCAGTAAATTTCGATCGCATTTTTTGTGTTCAAAGTGCACGTTATACATCCGATTTTACGGTACTTATTCACTTCTTTAGTTTTCCTTTTACATTTATTTTAATTTCGTAAAATTGTATATCGATAAACCACATTTGAGACTATTTTTCAATTTTCGCAAAATCTTGTTGAGAATTTGGGACAGGGCTTAGATTCGAATAAATACGGTATTTCTAGACCTTCTTATTATGGAATAATGAATATGGTAAATCATACAGGTGTTAGTGAAAGCGGTCACCCCAGAATGTCTTGGCGGTCCACCGGTCGATCGCGATCGACTTAATGCCCACCCCGGGGCCATATTGTAAACTTTTGATTCAATTTAGTAAAATCCTATACTGGTATTGATCTTTTAAAACCCAAAGTGGACCAAACTAATTCTTCAAACACAACATTCTACAATTAAGACTTTTTCAATGGTAAATAGAGATATTACCACCGTAGTTATGTATGCTTTATAGAAGAGCGGTGCGGATAAAAAATATCACATAGAATCTTCGTTCAAGTTTTTGGTATGGGCTACGGTAACGAACTCATGGGTGGAATGTCATGAGTTCGAGCACTATTGCCATCGTCTGAGGCTCAATGTCCTCCCTTGGATTGGTGTGGTAGTTTGGAGAGGAGGATGCTACTTTAGATGTCATCCTCGTCACTTGGCTGATGTTTAGTTACGAAAAAAGTCGCTAATATTACTCGTGTTTCTTCAGAGTGTTTTAATAAACTTTCAAATTTTTAAGCAGTTTCAACTAATGTATTACTTTGTTTTGACATTTCGGCTCCTATTATAGCATCCGGAGATAGAACAAAATCGAAAAAATAAATTGAGTTACCCTTTAACTGTTTTGTTAAAACAGTTATAAATTTGATTTTAATATTTTTTGTTACTATTTAATTCTTACTTCCAAAACTTAAGCACGTGGAGGAAACTCTTAATTTCTGTTAGTCAATCAGAATAAAAGAACCTGAAATTTGCTGCAAGAGTAGAATGAAATATACAAATATGTTAGGTAACAGGCAATCACGGTTTCGCGTCGAGAAATATGCAAACCCTGTAATCATATAAGAAGACGGCATTGTGAAGGGTTACAGGAGTTACATATGTATGTGACGATGAAAAGTGTTTAGAGCATTAATACGATTTGGTTTCAAGCTACTTGTGTTTCTATAGCTTCCAGAAGAATGAAAACTTCGGAGCGCTAGTGGGCTGTTGGATGCATTGAAGCAGAACAGTCTGTCACAGATGTTGCTCGTTTCTTTGGAGTTCATTGTTATTTCACAATTATGTAAACAATTCCAATCAAACCAAACAGCTGTCCAAGGACCTGTAGCTGGTCATCCAAGGATTAGGACATCCGCGGAAGATAGCCGTTGTACCCAAACATAATCGAAGTTCAACTTCCACTCGTGTGGCATCTATGGTTGTAGCGGTCATTGATATCTGATGTCTAGTCAGATTGATCATTGGTATCTGATATCTTGTCAGATTGATCATTGGTATCTGATATCTTGTCAGATTTAACATTGTTATCGGATCCCCTGTCATATTGATCATTGGTATCTAATAGTTTCTCAGATTGATTAATGGTACCTGATATCTTGTCATGTTGATCATTGGTATCTGATATCTTGTCAGGTTGATCATTGGTATCTGATATCTTGTCAGGTTGATCATTGGTATCTGATATCTTGTCAGATTGATCATTGGTATCTGATATCTTGTCAGATTGATCATTGGTATCTGATATCTTGACAGAATGATAATTGGTATCTGATATCTTGTCAGATTGATCATTGGTATCTGATATCTTGTCAGATTGATCATTGGTATCTGATATCTTGTCAGGTTGATCATTGGTATCTGATATCTGTCAGGTGATCATTGGTATCTGATATCTTGTCAGATTGATCATTGGTATCTGATATCTTGTCAGATTGATCATTGGTATCTAATGTCTAGTCAGATTGATCATTGGTATTTGGTATATTGTTAGATTGATCATTGGTATCTGATATCTTGTCAGATTTAACATTGTTATCGGATAGCATGTTAAATTGATCATTGGTATCTAATAGTTTCTCAGATTGATCGATGGTATCTGATATCTTGCCAGATTGATCATTGGTATCTGATATCTTGTCAGATTGATCATTGGTATCTGATATCTTGTCAGATTGATCTTTGGTATCTGATATCTTGTCAGATTGATCTTTGGTATCTGATATCTTGTCAGAATGATCATTGGTATCTGATATCTTGTCAGATTGATCATTGGTATCTGATATCTTGTCAGATTGATCATTGGTATCTGATATCTTGTCAGATTTAACATTGTTATCGGATAGCCTGTTATATTGATCATTGGTATCTAATAGTTTCTCAGATTGATCAATGGTACCTGATATCTTGTCAGATTGATCATTGGTATCTGATATCTTGTCAGATTGATCATTGGTATCTGATATCTTGACAGAATGATAATTGGTATCTGATATCTTGTCAGATTGATCATTGGTATCTGATATCTTGTCAGATTGATCATGGGTATCTGATATCTTGTCAGATTGATCATGGGTATCTGATATCTTGTCAGATTGATCATGGGTATCTGATATCTTGTCAGATTGATCATTGGTATCGGATAGCTTGTCAGATTGATCATTGGTATCTAATAGCTTGTCAGATTGATCATTGGTATCTAATAGCTTGTCAGATTGATCATTGGTATCTAATAGCTTGTCAGATTGATCAATGGTTTTGATATCTAATAGCTTGTCAGATTGATCAATGGTTTTGATATCTGATAGCTTGTCAGATTGATCAATGGTTTTGATATCTGATAGCTTGTCAGATTAATCAATGGTTTGATATCTGCAGCGACTGCTCGTCGAAGATTACACTTGAATGATCTGTACGCTCCTGTATCAAGAGTTTGTGTTCCTTTATTCGTCCAATCTAGTGAAACACGATTAAAATGGTAACGCCAGCAACTTAATACAACTTTGTTTGATTGGGCCAACGATATGTTCACAGATAAATCCAGATTTGCCCTGCAATGTGATAAGTGTGTAAGGTTTTGAAGAGAAGAAAGCACACTCAGTCGCCCCGAGAACATCACGCATTCGACAGTGGAAGTAACATGATCTGAAAAAGAATTTCTTTGTGATATTGCATAAACCTGCACATCTACAGGCGCGGTTCTATGTCGGCTACACGTTATCTACATGAATTCGACACCAGTGTGAAACTGTAGGGTGCAGCAGTTAGTCTTTCATTCGCTTTAATGGGTGATAATGCGCGTTCCCATAAAGCTGTCCCCATTGATGACTTTCTGGAGAAGAAGTGCATTGTGGGTAGGGAGTGGCTGGCTTTCTCGCCGGACTTGAATCTGATTGAAAATTTTTGGGATTACTCTCAAAGAGTTACTCTCAAATATTTAGAAACTGCCCTACAGGAGGCATGGCAATTACTGGACTCTGCGGTGGTTGACCACTTTGTAATAAAGCATAATCACAAATTGTACACTTTGTATGACGGTTAGGATTGCTCACATACACTATTAATATTGAGAGATATTTTGTTATTTTTTTTACATTTAAAAGTCATTTGTCAACGACTCGAATATATGACGTCATCTTATAATTTATGAAAATTCAATATTTTTTTATCTTTGCCTATAATTTTTTGTTTTGTTTCATGAGTTAACATAAAGCTACTTACTTGCAGAATTTCGTGTCAATAAAAGCAATACTTTCTGAATTTTTCGCATTTTACAGCTCAGTGCTTAACTTTTGGATAAAGTGTATTACTATTTGAGAAATAAAACAAATATATTTTGCAGACATTTTTACTAAACTCATTGTGTACCTATCTTTTTTTTGTTCCAGGATACCCGCATTGTCTACAAAAGTTTAGAGAAAATCCTCTTCCCTACCAAGTAAGTTCAATATTTTCTTAAACTATTCGATAGAAGACAAAAGTTTTTGTAAGAAAACATGAAAAAAATTAATTCTCATAATATTTATCGAGTAGTACTTCGTTATTTGCGTCTGCTTGGGATTAAGTCTAATTTAATATGCGTCTTGTTATAGAAAATAGTTTTTTTGTTTAGAAATTGATACCAAATTTATTATTTGGAATTTAGAACCGTATGATCTCAACTTGCATGGTCAAATGATTTGTATTAATGTCCGAAGTCGATTAAATTCAGCTTGGCACAGAATTGACTTCGTACAAGTTTTGTAAATTTCAGTATACTATCGCCCATTTTATAGGATGTCAGAAAAGTATGACTAAACATTCAAAAATTAATTTAAAAAACAAACACAGATTTTCACTCTAACGGATTTTGAAGTTCATAAAAAATAGAAAAAAAGACTAAAGTTTCCATTGAACGAAAGTAAAACTAGATGGCGCTACGTCCCATTTTTTTCTATCCAAATCGAATTGTCACCGGTTTGGTGTTTAAAGCTAAGGCTAACGACAGGCGGAAGTGTATTTCTTTGATTTGATGAATTCCGCGAGCCTTGATCTGATGTTACTGTCGATTAAGTAACTTAAGTAACAACAAGAGAGATGAAAAATTACTTATTCCGTTTCTAAAATCTTATGTATAGAATTTGATATGATATTGTGTGTGTGAAAAATGATAGCAAAAGAATAAATTTAAAGTTATAACCTCATATAATACTTTTAATAATAAAATGTTAACGTGTTAATAGGAAAATATTTTATTGTGAGGGGAATATCTGAACACAAAAATAAGTCATTAAAACAGTGCTTCTCAAATTCTGGGGCGCACCACCTAGGGGGGCGTGATAACTCTACGAAGGGGACGCGAGCATATTGAAAAGTCGAAAGCAAAAGGTTATTTAAAAATTAGTAATTAACTGAAAAAAAAACAAAAAAAACCCATTCTGACACAATAAAAAATAAATACACATTTACACTGATATAATACATTTATGAATGTATCAGTACTGTACAACGTATTTTATAAATAGTTTAACAATACTAAATTAACAATAAGTTTGATAATTACCAGGAACCCATGGGCTTATATTAACACTTATCTCGATAATTCGTACGATTTACAATTAATCCCTCAACCGCCGATTAAAAGTTACCTGATTCGCTCACCAATGCCAACATTTTCCACATAGACACGCTAATGTGATGTTTTTCTCGGGGGGGGGGGGGTCAAATCCTCTGAAATAAGTGAATCCTTCGCAAACATTGTCAAGGTATTTTATTGCATTCCAAAGTCTTCGGAATAATTTTATGGATAGCATTGCACAGAAAAGAACGTACTTCGGAAGATTGTAAGAATTCATATATTCGTGCATATTCTAATCAGTAATACTGTGTTTTTTTATTAGTTACGAGCAGGCGTTTTTTTATAAGCTTCACTTGTATGTAACGGAATATTTGAACTCGACTTTTATTAACATTAAAAGGTCAGATAAACTCGAAAATTTTACACACTTGTGTCAAGGACCGATGACAATACAATAATTTCATAACTTTGTTCCATTATCCTAATCAGGATCATCAGCATTAACTAGTTCAAGATTTGGCAACTAATTCCATATACTATTTGCAGATTTGGCGTTTAAAAATTAAGTTACAACCCTGAAAGCGAAAACGCTCGTAGTTAATACAAATACAACAAACAAAAAAAAGTGTTCTTTATGTGAGAAAGGGGAGGGTGCGTTAGCACTTTCTTGCCAAAAAAGATTGTCTAAATCCTCTGAAAATTGAAATAAAAAAAAAGACTCGTGCATGTGAAAAACATTTGTTTTATCTGCTAAACTCAGACATAAAGTCGATTTTTCTAAATTCTCTTGTTGGATCTGTGGAATGAAACATCATTAATTGCTTCATTTTACCAAAACAGCTGAGAATGGATTCAGAGGTTACCGGATTAAATAATTTCTCTCAAGTTCTTCGATTAAAAATATGTACTTTTATGTCCAATGCTGATGCAAGTTTCAGAGAGAATATTGAGTTCTTTTTAGTGAAAAATATGATTGACTTTACATCTTCTTCCTCATGAAATATTTGAAACTTAGCTCTTCCATATTTCCTTCAGTTGGCGAATCTTACATTTTGCAAATCAACCCCTAACGACGCACTGATAGGATGCCAATAGGTGTTCCAGATTCTAAAAATAAGAGGCATTTAAGATTAATTCATCAATAAATAAATGATTGTTTAAAAAAATACATGCTTTTATTGTAGATCGAACTAAAAAATGAAAAATACATTACAGTTTAAAAAAACAAAAAACACGCGTGCATGGTTAATCGAACTAAAAAGTACAAAATAATTCTTAACATGAGAATAAAATGATTAACGAGAAAATTAATGTCATTGGAGTAAAAATCTGCGGTGCTTTGTACTACATTTTTAAACTAACTTAGTATTTCGGAATAGAACTAGTAAGAAATTATAACAATTGATATCAAGCACCCCATGTTTTGACCACAATGACATTAATTTTATCGTTAATCATTTTATTCTCATATTAAAAATTTTTGTTTATTTTTATTTCAATTAATCATAAAAGTGTGTTTTTTAGTTTTTTTAAACTATAATTTATTAAATCACAAAATCGCCAATGAATTCGTGCCTTTTTTTGAGTGTTTATATATTATCAAAAATTAACCATTAGAGAATAGGACATTAATTGCTTTCAGGCATAATAATATTTAATTTAGATGTTTAAAATATTCCAGCAGCTGAATCATATCGGTTATTACTTTATAGTTATTACTTTAACTAGGTCGCAGTGATGCTTGAATACACTTTACTAAACAAACGGTTGTAAAGTTGTGTCTTTTTGTTGTTAAGTGCGTCAATGAAGATACAAGCTCGTTATAGTTAAATATGCATACAACATTGCTTATCCTTTTAGAAAATTCAATAACCACATTTCAGCTTCAATAGTAATACAAGAACATGTGGAAGTTATCGAGGACAAGATATGAATGCAAATTAAACAAGAGAATTCGTTATTTTGAAACTGGTAAATATCTATCGGTTTCTCTTTTATTCCCACCAAAGGGAAATCAGGAAAACGACGCATTAGTATTGGTAAAGACCATCCATCCATTAGGCACAAGCATACTTGCTGCTGAAGTCAATTTAACGGTTCAGTACGTTTCTGTCTTGGAAATGTTTGCTATGAATTATTTATCCAGTGCGATGCTTTTATGAGGGTACAGATTGTGGAAGCGTCAAATATGATGGATTGGATGAATTGCGTTAGAACTTGATTTTCGACTCAAAACTTGTCTTTTTTCCTTGCATGAATTAACTATTTGAGTTAAGTAAACATAGTTATTCCAGATACTTAAATTAGTTCTGTTACTGATATTTTCCTGAATTTTGTATTCATACAAGAGGAAGTATTATTGTTTTTGTTTTTTATTTACTTTAGCGGTATTCTGTTAACATTCTAAATACAGTCGGACCTCGATATAACGAAGTTGGAAAATTCGTTATACTATCGTTCATCTTTCAGTTTTCTTTATAAATCACATAAAACAAATTTTAAATTCATAAACACTATACATTAAACGAAAAGATAAAAATAAATTAATTTACAAAAAGGTGCGTATAGTTATTTTATATATCTTACCTATAAAAAAACTGCAAGGAAAATTTCTTGACGCCTTTATCCGCTTCCTGAAGAATTAAATGTTTTTCTTTGATGCTCAAGCACTTACGTTTTAACAGTTTCAAGCTACAAGAAACAAGACTACCATTCAAACTTATCAACGTTACAAATGAACGGAGACTAGTTCTAGGATACGAGGACAACAGACCACTCCACTGAGGAAGAAAGTGGATATCGAAGATGTTTACAGTAAACTCTGCACAGTGGGGGTGCTAAAGGCTGCACTTCTTGGAGGAAACGCTTTAAATTCTATTGCTTTCGGTGAGTTAAGCATCTAATAAAACCAGTTCTCAAGATTTATAACCACCATAAAGTGTGCTAAAAGAGAAATTAACTTGAAATGTTCAGAAATACTTTTTCGCCTCAGACTGACCACTTGGACCAAAACATCTGCACATACACCCTTGCGCCTAAGGTTACGAAAAATGAGATAGGCTCAGTAGGCCTTGGAAGGTACACGAAATTGACACGCCGTTACCCGTTGCGCTATGTATTTTGAACAAGAAACAAGAACGTATGGTCGTTTTAGTTTTCTCTTCAGAAAAAATTGAAAAAATTAATGAATGGAAGAGCAGCGGTTTTTAAACCTTGTCTACTTACTGAAACCTTGAGATTATGAAGTGTGTCCGACAGTCCCATAAAAAAAACCCTTCGAAGAATATGTCTTAAATAATATTTAAATAGATCAATTTTTTATGGGTACCTTAAATACAGTTAAAGTATATTGTATTTTTTAATTAAAATTTTTAAAACTATTGATATAGTTAACCCATTAATTCGGGCTCCTGCTGCCATCTACCATTGCATTGTATTTGGATAAAAATTGTAAGTTGGATAAAAATTGAATGTGTCAGAGGTTGTAAAGCAGGTCAATGTCATCTAGGGCTTCAAAAGGCTTTCGGGAAATCTGCATTGCATTACAGAACTGTCGTAAGATGGGTAAAAGCCTTCAATGAAGGACGCCAAAATGTGGCAGACATACATCAGTCAGATCATCCTAGTGTCAGCAAAGCAGAAGTGCATGATGGTGCCACACTAATAGATAGTGATTGATCCCCATATCTAAGTCCTTGTGACTTAATTCCTAAGATGAAGGAACAACTTCATGGCTTTTGCTTCAAGACTGTTCCAGATCTGTCCATTCTAACTATCAACAGAACATGCGCTGCTACAGGTGTTCTACGACTTCTCCATCGTTGAAAATGTGTTATACATAGTGCTGGCGACTATATTGAAGCTCTGTAAAACATGGTGACATGAACCACTTTTGTGTTCCTTGTAAATAAATTATTGCCATTATTAAAGTTCTAACCCTGGTAATTTAAATACACGCGGGTTCTCAAGTTATGTAAATAAATATTTATTGTTTAATTTAAGTAAAATACAGTCGGTTTGTAAGGGAGGGGGGCTAGCTGGCACCCCTCTCTCTCTGACCTGCTCGTCTCTAGGTGGTGGGGAAACAAAGCATCACCAATAAACTCCATACTAACAAATAGATTTATTCAGACTTTGAACACACACTTAAACAATCACAAGTTAAACTATAAGAAGAAACCTAGGAGTGATATCTAAAGCGTCGATTATTCCTAATATTCAACCCGACCACCAGAAACAGATAAAGAGAACAAACCGTAATGCACCGATAGCCGAATCTGATTCTACTATCTTAAATCTTCAGTCTAATAATTTAATCTCAGCAATTACTTTCTTAACGCGCGCTAGGTTTGTAAAATAAATACTTCAGTGTTCACACTTACTTAACATCTTCACGGCTCCTTCTCTCACACATCTACAAAAGCTAGACTATATATAGTCAAACTAATTCACATATATCTCGTGTTCTTCTTGAAAGGCTGTGAATTAATGTAAATGCTAGCCCCAAAGTTTCCCCAAGAGGATTAGTAGGAAATATCTCGCAAAAAGACCCGTCACAAGTTTCATTCAGTTTGTTTGTTTACCGTAAAATTGCTATGACATATACTGTTTGAATTATGAAAATCTTCAAATCTTTTACTTAACTTTTGTACCCGAAGTGATTGAAAATAAGTGGTCCTGGTTGTTAAGTGATCAAATTCATGAGCTTCGTGACGAGGGATGTTCAAGTTGAAATATCAGTTTTGACTTGTGATACCATCAAATATCGATTGATCTAATTCAAGGGGGGGGGGAGTCTAATTATAATTAAATGATACTGTTTCCCAGTTTTGTCGATTGATTTCTAACATATTCTATGGAGCAACACGAACGCTTTTGGCGTCGGAGTCTACTAGTTATGTCAGAGTGAGGAGAGTGAGCTAACAGCTTAGGTGTCAATTTTGTCACGTGACCGCGGAAGCCAAGTGGTCTTAGTCGTCAATACAGGGCTCAAGTTATTTCTGCTGAATCATGGAGCCATGAAAGACTTATTATGTTGAGGTATCTGATGCACATTATATTTGTCGAGGCCCACAGTCCTCATGGTGGTGTGGTGTGAAAGTTTTAGAATTTTATATGCCAGCTTAGATGTCATTATCTTCACTTAAACCATGTGTCGTGACTCAAAGCCACCCCTTACACTACCATCTCTCCGTCTATCAGTAAATATTTCTGGATGTGTAGGCGGACTTAAAGGATCAAAAGACATAATTGCAAGTCAATAGATTTATTGATTCTAGTTAACACCACTGGTTATAAACACACAATTCAAATTTAAGAGAAACAAAATAAAGTGGAGTACGAAAAGGGGAATTACTACTAGCGGAATAACAACTGAATCTATGAAAGCTTAAAGACGCACAATTACAGCTACGCCACGTACGAATATTCGTAATATCTTAATTTAAACCACTGACCTTATCTTTTATCATCGGCTGTTCCGTCGTGATGATTTCTGCTTTGTTGACTGGTTAGGAGAATGCCTGAAGGATCCACACTCTGAACACGGATTTTTACAAGCTTCAATCAACTTCTTCACGCGTAGCACCACACGTAACTGCTATCTAAGAATGTTAACAATTGTGAGCTGACCTACCGATCTGTACTTCACTTAACTTCACTCTTCTATCTCTTCACTTTACTTAACTCATTTAACTCGCGAAACCCGAACTTATATAATGTATCTTATTTGCATAAATCATGCTTGGCTCCCGGTGAAGATTGGTTGAAATAAATAAATTATTTTAAAGAAAATAGAGAAGGTTAGTGGAAGACCGTATAGATCCGTCACACATGTTCAAAATAACGAAGTTCCTCACCTCGCAAACCTCGAAGATAAAGTCATCTCGTTTCGATTTTTAATCATTTTCTAACAGATCATTTTTCATCAAGAATATAGATTTGTATGAATCAAGCCGGATATCTCTAGATATAGTATATAACAGTGGACTTCAAACTGTGTTCTACGGAACCTTGGGGTTTCATAAGGCATACCCAGGGATTCTACGAGTCACAATAAACATATCGAAAAAACAACAACTTAGAAATATGTATGCAAATTTATTATTTCTATGAAGTTCGTTCTTTATGAAGTTGCTACAGTTACAAGTATCTAAACTCATCCTATTCATTAAAACAAATTTTTTTTATATATAATACACTATTTTACTATACTTTTCAGATTTTTCTTATTATATAATAAAAGAATATTAAAATGTTTTATCTTTATATATATGATTCCTACTTGATTGTGAATATTCTATTGTTTACTATCCTGGGTTCCACGAGATAATTTTATACAGGTTAATTAACACATATCTAATTAGTTTTCTAATGGAAAATGCACCATTTTGCAGTTGTGAAAAAAACACCTATAACGAAGGAAAGGAAACAGTTTATCAACAGATTCGATGCTAAAATATAAATTTAAGGAATAACTGTTTAAATTTTATGCATCAAATACTCTCATGAAAAATTCCCAGTATTTCTCACACAACTATAAACATCCATTCGTGCCATTCAGAACATTGTGTTTAAGTGAAATATATTGTTAACGGATTGGCTTAAAAAAAGCATAAAAACAAATCAAAAGCAAAATAAGAAATGCGACTGTATGGATAATTTCAATAGACATAGACTTTGACAGTTAGTATAAAAAAAAGCAAGCACATTTCCCACTTAATAAATATAATGCACGGGTATAGGTGAATTCCAAATTAATAATAATAAAATATATTTAAAACAACCAGATTTGAATTTTTAAAAAAAATGTAATACTCTTTTTTTTTTAATTGCCTTTACATAAAGTACCTATAACATGTTTATTTACTTTAAATAGGATTTTAAGATAAAATCTTCGAAATATGTGTGCGGAATGGTGTTCCACAAAAACAACTTTCTAGTTCTAGGAGTCCCACGAAAACTAGTTCCGTAAGTTGAAAAAGTTTGAAGAAACTGGTATATAGTATATAAGTGATATAGGTATAATGCTATCTATTCATGATATAAAAAAGGAGATTTTCCTTATCAATAGCTCGATTATTGGTTTTGTTTATTTTTTTAGCCCATTGTTCTTCAAATGCTAAATAACTTTTTAATACTGTAGAATTATTTTATTTTTAAATTACTTTTTACTGAGATGCTAGTAAGTATTTTTTTTTCGTAAAAAACGGATATTAAAATTTTTTATTAAGTAATTACTTGAAAACATGTATTAAAAACTCTAGAACTTTTTGGGAATGAAATTATAAAAAATAAAGTACTTTTGTAAAAAAAAATACTTTGCGCTCTAGGCTACAATTACAGAACTGTTAATGTAATTTTAAATTTACAGTCCGCAAATAACTTAATTGTGTTTGTATATATCTAAGAAGTTTATTATAAACAAAAACTAAGTTTTTTAGGGATTTATAAAAAGGTATGACCAAAAACTGAAACTGCTCTTGAAATTTTTGTTAGGAACTATATTGCCATTATTTTAAACTATTTTTATTTAAAAAAAATATTACATTTACTTTTTCTCTAATGAGCTCAATTTTTTTTATGTTAATTTCAAAATTTGTTTCTTAACTGAAAAATAAAAATAACGAGTTTACGTGTTTCATCTCATATTATAAAATTATAGAGTAAAAAAAAGTTTTTTCTTTGCCTTAAAGGAATAAAAAGTTTAATTTAAGAATTTTTTTTGCAATTTAAATCCCATTGAAAATATTCTTCTTCACATCTTAATATCTTTCTCGAAGAATTAAATTTTTTTTAACCATTTTAAAAATCAAAATGTCTCTGTAAATATTTTGAAACGACACTTGAGAACACTTATAAAAAGATAAAATTATGTAAATAAATGCTCGAATGATTTGTATCTTAGCAGTTACAAAAGTTTGAATTTCTTATTTGATATGTAGTTAGTGTTTCTTTGCATTATCTCGGGCATTTTTCTTTTTACAACAGTTTCTCTGTCTCCCAGAAACAACAATTCGTGTATTCTTTTTTAAAAAAAAGGTAATTTCTGATGCTAAGTGGCAGAATAATTGTGTGTTTTTAGGTATGAGACAAAAAATTTCAGACAATGTGAATAAAATATTTATTAAATTACCCTCTTTAACTGTTAACATTGTTACTGGAATTTTTTTTTGGCTTTTTATTTATGTTATGGTAAAATGCATTTGTAGCAGAATTAGTTGAGATCTTGTAAAAAAAGCTATCTTTGGTTTTATTAAATCTTGTATTAAATCTTAAAAATTTTAAGCTTATTTCTCGGTTTTTAAATTTTTAAAATCCCGTGTAAGTTTTAGACAATCTAGCTTGAATTCAAATTATTTCTTTCAAGAAAATAATTTTATTAGCTTTATTTTCTTATAATTTCTCTATGAATAAATATTTCCTCTATGAATAAATATCCTCTATGAATAAATATTTCCCTCTTATGAATAAATATTCCCTCTTATGAATAAATATTCCCTCTATGAATAAATACTCCTCTATGAATAAATACTCCCTCTATGAATAAATACTCCCTCTATGAATAAATACTCCTCTATGAATAAATACTCCTTTATGAATAAATACTCCCTCTATGAATAACTATTCTCTCTATGAATAAATATTCTCTCTATGAATGAGTATTCTCTCTATGAATGAGTATTCCCTCTAAGAATAAATATTCTCTCTATGTATAAATATTCCCTCTATGAATAAATATTCCCTATGAATAATTATTCCTATTCCCTTCCCTACATGTGGAGCTTCAACGGTACTAGACTCGAACTCATGACTCGCCAGCAGCAAGTGCGTTACCTTGACCACTAGGCTACAGTGGCCACGCACGAGAATTTCACCACTAGGTCACTGATGCACACTGACTCTCCTAAATCATAGCTTTAGCATGGTGTAAAATTTAACACAATGGGAGGCTGTTCAGGTGTTGTCCTCGTCACATGACTGTGGTTCAATATTGAGATGTATGTTGCCAATGGTCGTCAAGTGTACGACATCAATCAAACATTCACTCAGTGTTACTTAAATTCAAAAATTTATTTTTTTGCACCTTTTATCTTTCGCTTATTACAACAGAGGGCATAAAGTAATTCAAGAAAATCGTTCTCCATAATAAATAATCTCTTCTCTACAAATGGTGCCTTTGCATCAACCGTGAAGACAGCAGCTAATCGTGATTTATTAAAACTCTCGAACAAAAAAAAACATGAAAAAGAACAACTTCAGACGAAAAGTACTTATATTAAATTATGTTCTTTTCTAAATAATGGAACACATTTTTCCCCTAGAGCACTTGAGAAGCTAATAACTCTATGAGAAGTTAATAATACTCCTTCGCAACATTTCTCACTGAGCGTAAAAAGACGCATTAAAATAAGTGCTCGTTTATTACAGTGCACGCGTGTATGAGCTTGTTTTTGACACTCAAGTGTGCAAATGGGGTTATACTTTACGGTATTTTAAACCAGTTAATTATGAGAGGAATATGTAGTTAAATTCAGATAAAAACTATTACGAAGTGTTAACAGAGCATATTTTAGAGCGGTTATTTGTTGCTGCCTGTACAATTTGTTTTGCGTCTTTATAAGCAATATATCTTACTCAGTTTTGACTCAGTTCTTACTCAGTATAAACCTTTGTTGCAGAATGGGCCGCGTTTATGCTATTTTTTGTCAATTTTACCTATTTTTTTCCCTTTTTAGTAATAATAATTTCTTTTTCTCTACTTAATTTTATTACATTTTTCTTAAAATACACTAAACAAATCTAAAAATATCAAAAAAATCGCCATACATCCTTTTTTTAAAAAAAGTTGTCGCAACCAGTCGGATACCTTAGTTAAAGAGGAGTATGAGCTCTGATACTTCTCCAAACTTCTACACAATATCATTAGAATTTAGAAATGCGACGATTTGGGAAAGTTGATGAGTAGATTGAGACTTAAGAAATTAAATTATTGATTTATTTCGTCTACAGCTAGTAATTACAATATTTAGGTTTAGATACAATTTATTCAAACTATTGAGTACTTCAATTGGTGGCGGAGGAGGCAAAAGACGGCATCTTTTTTCCAATTCTTCTGATTGTTCTTTCCACTCTCTTCGGGTTGGGTGGTCTCTTCTTACAACTTGAGGTTTCACTCGGACGTGGAGTCCAGCTGTTGTTTTTCTCATGGCCATCGATTTCATCTGAAGAAATGTCAGATGAAAGGGCCCTTTAATATTATAGGGGTGCACGTGTGGATATGAGCGGTGTAGTGTTTTCTGCAAAGGAAAGTCGATCTTGCAGCTGCGAGGCAGGAAGACGTTACAGAACCTTTTTGCGAGGTAATAATGCTACTGCGACTTTTTTGAGATAAATAATGGTAGCTTAATATTTATTAATTTAAATATTTGGTTTTTTTCAATCACATCTATTAATTACAGTATATACATTGAAGTTATAAAAATATTTAGATAATTAGAGTATAGAATTGATGTTTGTTTGGAATGAGGTCACATTCACATTCTCTGCGAAAATCTCGAAACGTCCCCTCTTTAGAGTCATGGGATAGTAGCGACCAGGCTCTTTATCCTCGAGGTACAGCCGGTTCGTGGAGGAGGGGTTCTTACGGTGTCAAAGGTTGTCGGAGTGATAACCAATGACAAAACTCGTAATATTTTAAAGGCGCACGTGTTTCATAGCGACGTGGTTATCGTATCCACAAAAGAAGCCGATTTACAGCTGTGTGACGGGAAACGTTACAGCTACCTGGATAAGGATGTGATTAAACTTTAATTAAAAAGATGATTCGCAGCTGTTTTTGTAATTTGCTTGCATTTTAGTAAATATTGCGTCTTATTCAAATTCTGTATTGAAATTTTGATTTCTCATATGAAGGAAGGTGACCCTGATAGCCTTGTGGTTATAGTCAAGAATTCTTGCCGGTGTGCCAGGAGTTCTAGCCCTTGTGCAAATAAAGACCCTCTGTATAGAGGTCTTTAATGGCCTCTGATTCTTTCTTTGTTAAATAAGTTGTAGTTGACTTAGAAGTGTGACTAGAGTCTTTGTCCATATAAAACTCAACTTAATCAATGTTCTTTCCATATAAAGGTAGAATTTCTTCTTCAGAAGTTGTGGCTCTAAAATATTCTACTGATGGCAGAGTGAATTAATTTTGGTTGTACTTGAGACTTTTTTTATTTTAATTTGTTCGTGTTAGAAAATCCTGAATTATCAATGAGTCCTTTGGAAACTCTACGTTACACTGACGAAGCCATTTCATACAGTCATTTCCATCAGAAATGAACTATAGAAAATTGGGGTTTTTTGTTAGTTTCTTAAATATACCCAAGACTCATTGATGTTACCTTAAATTTTTATTTTTTAGCAGCTAGGTCTTTTCCATATAATTTTCCATACTTTGTTTCGCTCTCAGTAATATGTATTAAAGAAATAAGACGACTTTAGGTTGAACGATTTGTTTTATCTTTAAATCCTTGTGAATTATTTTAATTTCAGTTCTGGAAGACATTATTAGTTTCGATGCAATGAATCTTTGAGTCGGTGGATTTTCATTTATGATTGGAGACATCGCTTTCTTGATAGTTGCCTGCGCTTCTTAGGACGAAGTTTTGTAGTCATTTTTTCATTTTTACTTTCTGCTAGACGCTTTTTCCTTTTCAAATTTAATATATTATAAATACCTTTGATTAAAATGCAACAAGAGAATTTTGCACCGTTTTTAATTTGTTGGTACGAGTATTTCTTTTTTAAAAGCGTAATTACGTAACCTTCGATCCATCTATCATTTTTGGAACCATTTTTAAAATAAATCTTTTATTTTACGTTTCCATCAAAAAATCTTAGCAGACGATTATCTAAAATTGTCAAAGTTTTATCTCAAAATGCAAATGAGAAATGAATTACAAAATCATTTCCATAAAGTGTCAACAGCCTTCTGTACTGATAGCCATTATTTTCTAAATCAGTGGTCACCAACCGGTGGACCGCTAGGGTTTTTTGAAAAACTTTTGATAATCCGCAGAAAAATTGGAACATTACTTATATTTCAGGGAATATTCAGTCTCAAAAATGGCGAGTAGCAAACGTTTTACGGAAAATGGATTATACCTTTTTAGAAACTTTAATTACTCTTTTTGGAAAAATTCTTTCCAAGCTTAGTGACTTTGTTGCTACTTATTCTGGTGTTTTCTCTCGATATTTGAAAGAGAGAGTTGGCAACCATGATTAATTGACGTCATGCCACTTTAGTTTGTTTATACAGGTTTTTATTACTTTTTGTGACGTTCTTGTTCAGTAATATGGAAATGTAAATAGAGACGTAAATAAGTGTCAATATAGGTATAGCAGTAAATATTAGTAGGCCAACGAATATATTAATATTTCAAAGACCCAGTAACGACAACTATGGAATTCGAAGTCTTTATTGAATGTACGGCGTTTCTTTATAGAGAGAACACTGGTACAACGTGTTACAATGCTTTTAAACAGGCAAAAGAGCCCCGACTTAGAGGGACGATGATATTTAAATAGGGAAAGTCAAAAGAGGTAGCGAACAGGCAAATTTCTCAAATGTCATGATTTATGGGCTTTTCCTGGATTACTAGTTCTGTGTTTCTATACAGAGGCTGTATTAAGTCTACAGGAAAGGTTCAATATCTGGAGGGGAAAGGATGATGAAATATGGCATTCATTTTGCATCATTCAAGTTTTACGTTAAAGGTTACGAATATAAATATCTGCGTTTTTATATTACATATATTTAGTCATTCAAGAAGCTCTAAAGGTCGACGATCGCTTCTCTAAATAGTCCTGCATTTATATCTTTTATGTGTTATCAGTGATGAAATTCTCTAGAATTTTTTTTCTTTTCTTTTTGGCTTTTTGAACTAAAATTACGAGCAAGTTGCTTCATTTTGATGTTCCTTATGATTTTCTTTGTATAACCATTTAAAACCGATAAAAAGAATAACTTTTCAGCACTATAACTTTTACTCTCCTTTTGATTGATAATGAATGCAAATAAAATAAATTACACATTTAACTTCTATCAAAAGCTAGAATTTATTATATTTTTTTGTAAAATCACTGCTGGTAAAACAAATCATATACATGTTTGTTAATATAAAAAATGATTTGTTGTATAAAAAGGTTTAGCCTTAATCTTTTACTTCATATCTGTCAAACAACAACTGCATTTAAAATTTATACCAAAATCTTTCTGTCAAAACGGTGATCTACATTTTTTCCCCCTCTTTACTTTTACAAATTGAAAAGAAATTCGAAAAAAAAAATTCTTGGGAGATTTTTATTATGTTCTTCCTTCCTTCAAGGAATTGTAGGAAATGTGAGATTTAGCTCCGAAGTAAACTTCCTGATGCGTAAAACCGCTTATCTCCTGTCTGACGGCTGAAGAGCAGTGAATCTGAGTATGAATGCGTAAGAAAGTAGTTCCTCACAGAAATATTATTTATTCCTTTACCTCACTTGCTTAAATGTATTCAAGCCCTTGAGACTATTTTTTTTATTATGCTATGTCTGAGGCTTGGATTTGGCAAGGTGGAAAAGTTGGAGTAAAGTTTTCAAAAACTGCTGGAATCAAATTTTCTTGAGTCGCATAATACGCCTGAGGCGGATTTAGATATATTCGAGAATTTTTTTTAGCCTTCCAGATGTCGTTATTGACGAAATTCTATTTGTGTGTGTACCGAAAGCTCAACATTTGCCCATGTTGATGGGTTTATTTTTTTAATTTCAACAGTTTTCGCAGAAGTATTATTTGGAATATGCCTTTATTGGTTTTTAGCTTTCCTTTTTCTTTTAATAAGCTGATGTAGTAAGCTTCAGCCAGAAATTACTTTGAGCTATGTCGATTTAAAATCGTTTGCTAAATGATTCAATTTTCTGAAATAAAAAAAAATAAAGTATCTGTAAAACAACTCAACTTTTACGATGTAAATTATTGAAGCTTTAGTACTTGCTTTAGTTTGTGGAATGATATTCTACTTCTTTTTTAAACTTAGGATCTAAATTTAATTAATCAATATCTGAAAATATTTTAAAATGTACCACCAAAGATTATCTAGAAGTTCTAAATTCTAAATACATTAAATTATTTAAAAAAATTATATTGTATATTAAGTAGTAGATTTAATTTGTGAAATGATAATCCAACTTGTGATGATAATCTAATCTAAATTTAATGAAATATATATCTGAAAGTGTTTCAAATGTACCACAAAAAGAACATCTAAAAACTCTTCATTTTAAGTTAATTACTTTAATTATTTTTATATTAATATTTCATATACCTATGATTTTAGAACGTTTTAAAGTATAAAGTATTTGGGAGGGTCTAAAAAAAAATCGGAATCGAACTCTTATGCACGCAGGTGCTGTAGTTATGAGTCGTGCAGTTAGGTGGTGTGAGTTGCAGGTATCTTGTGACCGTTAGTTAGTTGATGCCAGTTTCAGTTAAGTGGATTGCTTGTGGTGCTCTGTTGTTGTGTGTCCCTGTTTCAACTCTTTGGAATTAGTGAGATAGTCGACCACAAAAACAAAGATTGTGTGTGAAATTTTGCTTTCTGTTGAAAACTGCAGCCAAGACCATTGGGATGCTTCGCCAAACATTTAATTGTGTGTTTTGGGAAAATCACAGGTCTACTAATGGTTTTTCCTTGCAAAATGGAAACATGTCAGCTGAAGACAGGCCTCACCCAGGTCATCCTTCGATCAAGAAGACGAAAGCAAATTTGTTACTGATGAAAATTGTTGAA